>JAJOZX010008339.1:0-185491 GCA_023014485.1 Bathynomus jamesi | reverse complement strand
TTTTACTAACCTTTTCTTCAGTTTGAAGTTGAGTTTACCTGTAAGTAGTCTTTTCTGTCTCTCAAAAGCTACCTTACCCATACCAATTCTAGATCTTGCTGTAAGTAGACTATAAAACAAACATTTCCTGATCATGTTCCAGCACTCTCTCTCCCATCATTCTCATAACCATATAGCTTCTCTTGTTCCGCATTTTGACCTAAATCCAAACTGATCCTCTCCAATGTACTGCTCAGCTCTGTTCTTTAGTCTTCTGGTTAGTATCCTTAGCATTATTTTTGATGCATGGCTGACCAAGCTTATGGTCCGAAATTCTGAACACTTGGTGGCTCTCGGTTTCTTGGGGATAGTAATCATAGAGACTCTCATAAAGTCAGCAGGCCAGTCTCCACTTTCATATATGTTTCTGCACAATACATTCACCTCCTCTCTAGCATCACCTTCAAGACTCTTCAAAAGTTCTGCTGGTACATCATCTGGTCCTGGGGCCTTGCCATTTCTTAGGTCTTTTACAGCCATCTCTACTTCTCTTTCCAATATGTCCGGTACCATACAATCTACTTCCACCTCATCTGCTTCCTCCATTTCGATGTTATTAGGTTTGTGCTTTTTATCATACAGTTCTTCATTATATTCAATCCATCTCTTCCTTATATCTTCTGGTCTTTTCAATTTTTCTCCATTTCTCCCCTCTATTTCTCGCACTCCGAAGCTACTTCTTTTCCATTTATTTATGTCCTTAACTTTTTGGTACATTAAATCAGTTCTTCTTTTCTTTCATAATTCCTCCAATTCCCTGCACTACTCTCCAAGCCACATCTCTCTTGCTTTATCAGTTTCTCTTCTCAGTTCGTTATTCAACTGTCTGTATCGTTGTCTCCCTTCTTCTATATTTATATGGAGGTAGGCTTTTCTAAAACACTGAAACGGAAACTGTAACCGAAGCAGATTTTTTTGTGAGTATCCACACTACATTTTACCAAATTCAGAAACTAAGTGTACATTTTCTGTAGTGCAATTTTAAGGAAAACTAAAAATTTTTTAAACAAACTTTTGTAAGAAGATGCAAAAAACTTCACTTTTTTACGTGAAGGTCAAAATATGAGAATAAAAACCCACTCTAATAGACAGAGTTTATTTCCACGACAGTTTCGACGCCCACTGGCATCCTCCTCGGGTGGATACAGAAACACAAATGAAACAAAACAAGAGGGAAAAACAGTTCAGGGATCGACCGTTAAGAAATTCGCACCTAGGTTGGATTCCATTCTCTCGAGACAGGAGGGGCATTTTCATTAAGTACATTCGCACAAATTTTAAAACTATCTTCCTGTTCTAAACATACAGATTCTATTATTTTTACATAATTATTACATTTATAATTAAATTTATTACATTTAATATTGCATAATTATTAATTACAGAAATTATAAATTTATTACATTTAATATTGCATAATTATTAATTACAGAAATTATAAATTTATTATTACATTGGTTATTACATTGTTGTTTATTATACAGAAATTATAAACCGAAAAACGAATGAAAAAAGGCGATTAGGAAATAATCCAGAGACCATTGAGAAATTCGCACCTAGGTTAGATATCGTTCTCCCGAAACCAGAAGGGCATTTTATTACAGGGTCAGCTTATAACTACATTTCCACAAATTAAAAATATCTTCTTGTTCTATACATACAGATCCTAATGTTTGACATAATTACTGCATATATTTATTTCCACATTAATTACTTCCATTATTACATTTACTAAAAGCGAGTAAGGAAACATTCCAATCCAGAGACATTTAAGAAATTCACACTTAGGTTCGAACACGTTCCCACGACTCCGTAAGGGAGAACGATATCTAACCTAGGTGCGAATTTCTCAATGGTCTCTGGATTATTTCCTAATCGCCTTTTTTCATTCGTTTTTCGGTTTATAATTTCTGTATAATAAACAACAATGTAATAACCAATGTAATAATAAATTTATAATTTCTGTAATTAATAATTATGCAATATTAAATGTAATAAATTTAATTATAAATGTAATAATTATGTAAAAATAATAGAATCTGTATGTTTAGAACAGGAAGATAGTTTTAAAATTTGTGCGAATGTACTTAATGAAAATGCCCCTCCTGTCTCGAGAGAATGGAATCCAACCTAGGTGCGAATTTCTTAACGGTCGATCCCTGAACTGTTTTTCCCTCTTGTTTTGTTTCATTTGTGTTTCTGTATCCACCCGAGGAGGATGCCAGTGGGCGTCGAAACTGTCGTGGAAATAAACTCTGTCTATTAGAGTGGGTTTTTATTCTCATATTTTGTAAGAAGAGTGCAGCTGATTTTTCATTTGATTTTTGGCGTTACTAATTTCTTATCTAGCCTACTATACTTAAAAAACGAGAGATTTTAAGAGTTCCAACTTTGTTTTTAAACGAAGTAGGCTGAATGATTTTTAATTAAAATAAGTTAATATTCAAAGAAAATTATCCCTATTTGTAATAGTTTAGGTATTGTACAGATTCCACCAGCAAATTTAATAGGTTTAAGTGAGAAGTAATTTTACTAAATTAACAAATCATAAAAATAGGTAATGTTCGTTTTAACACATATGCAGCATCTCTAATTATATAGGTTTAATCTTCAATAAAATTGCTGCTTATGTGTTAAAATGAACTCTTACCAAACTATATTTTACAAATTTGGGCTCATCTGTCCGGACAAATTTTTCATTCTGCTACAAGTAAAGTTAACTTAGGCCTAGGCCTAGATCCATCCTTTCTCAATGGCTCCTTGGTACTACTTACGTTTCCAGTAGGGTTGCCAGATTTTCATGAATACTGTCTCCTAAATTGCTTTCAAAATTCTCTTAAATTCTTTTATATATATATATACAGGGTGGGTGGAAAGTAGCTCCCTATTTTGGATTGGTAAAAAAATACGTATATTATCCATTTATTTCAGAAGAAATAATATGAAAAGGTAGGCATACATGGTAGGTTTTCTATAAAATTCAATGTGGGCTCCAACTCTTTCCACCAGCTTCTGGAGCCGCCCAGGAATGGCGTCCACTGACTTTAGCAGGAACTCCGGCGGGATGGAGGACATGACTTCCCGAATTCGGTCCTCCAGTTCTTCCAATGTCCTCGGTTTGGTGCGGTAGACTTCTTCCTTTACCCACCCCCAAAGAAAGAAGTCGCATGGTGTCAAGTTGGGGCTCCTGGCTGGCCATTGATGTGGACCACGACGACCCATCCAACGCCCAGGGAAGTGGGCATCCAGCCACTCACGGACAACAAGAGCGAAGTGCGGAGGGGCGCCATCTTGCATAAATATCAGATCGTCGATGTTCTCCCATGTGCTGACAACTGGCCAGACCTCGTTTCGCAACATAGCAAGGTACCGCTCAGCATTCATGGTGTTGCGCAGAAGGAACGGGCCCACAACCTGATCTGAGGTCATACCACACCACACCGTTACACTGAACTGATTCTGCCATTTTTCAGCGGTAACCGTGCGACTTCTTTCTTTGGGGGTGGGTAAAGGAAGAAGTCTACCGCACCAAACCGAGGACATTGGAAGAACTGGAGGACCGAATTCGGGAAGTCATGTCCTCCATCCCGCCGGAGTTCCTGCTAAAGTCAGTGGACGCCATTCCTGGGCGGCTCCAGAAGCTGGTGGAAAGAGTTGGAGCCCACATTGAATTTCAGAGAAAACCTACCATGTATGCCTACCTTTTCATATTATTTCTTCTGAAATAAATGGATAATATACGTATTTTTTTACCAATCCAAAATAGGGAGCTACTTTCCGCCCACCCTGTATATTAGTACTAAATCAAGACAAACTCAGTAATAGTATAGCCAGCAGCATGCATAAAAAAGATGTATTGCAAGAGAACAAAATTTACGATAATTTTGATTTTTTGCCATCTCAGAAATCAAAACTTATCTGACAAAAAGTAGGCCCAAGTACATTGACCCATATACTTAGCAATATGAAGACAAAGCACGGCAGTGCTGTTAGTCACTAACCAGCATTTTTTACCTAAAATGTGTGGTATTGCCATTTGATAACTTTAAATAGTCAAATTATAAAAATAAAAAAATTTATAGGCAAAACATTATGACTTGAATTCCAGCATTCTCCTATATTCTCCTAAAATTATTTTTCATTCTCCTAAAAATTCTCTTACTTAATTTTAGGAGATTTTTTTTCTCCGCAGCCCATTCCATTTTTCTATTTTTGGAGAATTCTCTTACATCTGGCAACCCTGGAACTTTCCAGTTCCTGATGTATATTCTAACTAAACTTTTTCCGGGGTTATTATTCGTTTTAACACGTATCTCGCTAATGAATTGAAAATGTTTTTCTTATGTAATTTGATTTGTACTGTTTGAAAATGACCTTCATTTTCTTGGGGAAATGTGCCATTTTTTCAGAAATGACTGAGTCATTTCTGGAAAAACCACATTTCCCAAGGAAATGAGTGTCCTATATCGTATGCGGATATAATTCCGTTACACATCGGAGAAAATGGTGGATGCATTATAAAATTGGTTAAATAGGTATATCGCGAAATATTGGGGGGTAATGTTCTTTTTTATTCCCTGTCCTCAGCACCCAATTGAATGCTAGGCTAGGTCAATTGAATGCCCAGTTAGGTCAACTGTACATCCTTGATGATTGGTTAGGTTGTCATGATTTTTTAGTTAGTTTTAACAAAAATATCACAACTTAACCTGACCAATCATCAAGAGCGTACAGTTGACCTAACCAGGCATTCAAGTTACCTGAGTTATTTAATTAAGTTTCATTAGGTTAGGTCATTTCTGAAAAAATGGCACATTTCCCAAGGAAATGAAGGTCATTTTCAAACAGTATGCATCAAATTACATGAGAAAAATATGTTTTCAATTCATTAGTGAGATGCATGTTAAAACGAATAATTACCTTTCCAAGTCCCAACATATATTTAATGCAAACCTACAATTGTGAGTAATACATATTTCGTGAATGAAACCATTCATTCTAACTTCTTTCAGATCTTGTGGGTTATAACCCTTCATTTTTGACAACAATTAATACTAATGAAAATATCATGACAACCTAACCAGGCATTCAATTAACCTAACTAGTAGAAGTAGGAGGAGGTTAATTGAGTGCCCAGTTAGGTCAACTCTATGCTGTGACAATTGGTTAGGTTAAGTTATGATATTTTAGTTAGTTTTAATTGTTCTCAAAAATGATGGGTTCAAGATCCTTATATAAATAAATTTTGCTGAAGTTAACTTATGGTTTTTGATTTGGAATCCAGAAAGGTAAGGTTGGGTCATTATTAGGACCCAGAAAGGTAAGTAGTACCAGCTCCTATATTTTAAGACAATAAAATTGTGGACTTGGATAATTATAAGCAGTTAAGAAGTAAGCTAAATAGTTTGATTAAAAAGAGTAAAAGGCATAGTGAAACAAATCTAGCTAGAAATAGCAGTAAAGATCAAAAAAAATTCTTTAGTGTTTATGGTAAATCTTAAGGAAATGTCATCAGCTCTAATAACTTGTAATGTATTTGCACAAAAATGGGTCTTATTTGTCTAATTTCTTAGCCTTTTTAGAGTTTAACTAAAGGGTCATTCTCTGTCAGATCAACCAGTGCCTAACACCCTCATCTCTCAGATTTTGCTGAAATTTGGTTTATAGGGAGTTTGTGGGCCCTGAATCCATTTCTGAAATTATAAGGTCAATCTGACCAACGGTTCAAGAGATATGACCTCGGGAAATTTGAGGTCACTTGCGAGGTCACTAACATTTGGCGACCCATAACTTGGGTAATAATGGTCACAATTATATAAAAGTATATATATTTAGAATCAGAAAATGACAAGGAATCCAAATATGCAAGTTTTAGAACTCTAGGTTGAAAAATAAAAAAGTTACACTGTAACCAAAATTTGAGGTTACGATTTGACCTCTGGGGTATCAAATGAGAATTTTTTTTTAAATGTAAAAAATGAAGGCATAGGCATTGGCTATTAGAATCAGCAAAAAAAAGTTTGTTTGTTAGTATTTTTCATGTAACTAACATATAAGTGAACACCATATTCATAAGTTGTGCGTCAATTCTACCTATTTTTTCACACTTAAGCTCATAATTTGACCTATAGAAATTAAAATTACATTTTTTTATAGATATAAAAACAAAGGCAAAAAATGTAAAATTGTATTTCACTGCTAATCTACACTGGCAATAATAGTTATAATAGTGAAAGGGGAAGACCTACTTAGAGGATTCATGTGCTAGCCTAATACAATTTTTGCATGCTCGATGCTCTCATCAATTTCTTTTTGTGGAAAAATTTATTGAATTCTGCTGCCTCCTCTTAGGGTAGGACAACTCATTACAGTTAATATATGATGTCCTGGCACTGCACATGAATCCTTGTTTGATGGATAATAATATGCACTCGATCCTGATGACCCAGAGGGATGTAGAAAGTTCACAGTGAAATCATCAAACTCTTCACAATATTCCTCCACAATTCCATACCAAACTTGCATGTCATAAATGCAGCCAACATACTCTCCTGGTTTGACACATTTTAGGTTACCAAGCATTGCAGGTTCATTAGTAAAATGACTTTTCCTTATTCTTTTCTTTTCTCCAATGCCACTTGAAATGGGATACACCATCAGTTCTTCCTTGTTTAGGGGAACAAATCTATGATATTTCTGAGTTCCAGGAATAGCCCTACTATCCTTGAATCGATGTTCCAACCGTTCTTCTGCATCTTTCAAATCAGCTGTAGTTACAAAGAAAAAATTTATCTTCTTGCTCAAGTTTTCTTCACAAAACTGAAACATGTGTTCTGGTGTAAGAATTTGCCTCTCTGTAGTTCTCTGCAAACTGGCACGAGCAGTAGCTCTTTTCACTGTTCCTCCAATCCCATCACATGCATTTTTGCCATGGGATGTAGCAAAGAAGTGCCATTCACAAGACAGACCAAAATCCTCTTCATGGTAACAGAGATTTGTGAAGTTGTATCTGTTCTTATATTGGCCAGCACATCCATCTGAGAAATAGTGCACCTTCTTCAATTGTGGGCATCTGAATTTAACATATGTCATAAGCTTCAATATGAATGAGTAAACCATTATAGTGTTGTGTTTTAGTGATGCAGATAAGAAACAGACACTAAAATGGCTAAGTTCCTGGTCTGCAGATGATCTATAATAGATGACAAAAGGGTGAACTGTACACTGTGAATTGTCCCAGTGAAACCCTTGGGCAGCATCCTGGACAATGAAAGAATAATTCTCAGAGAAACCACCTACTATAACTACCTCGCTCTGAGGTGGTAGTGTTTCTTTCAACTGCTTGAAGTACTGTGATTGTTGCTGAGCAACAAAGTGATGACGAACCATGCGGGATATTTTCATGCTTAGGGATGATAAGTATTCATGAAGTGGCTCCACCTTATCAACCATTGTACAACGGTCAACAGTCACCCATTGCTTGTAAGATATTTCATTTGGAGCTGATTTCACACTGTCAAGTAACTCAAGAAAATCCAGGACACCCTCTTCTCTTGGGCAATCATTGCAAAGTTGCATCATGCAAGTCTCTCTTTCTGTACTGCAGACACTGAAATCCATAAGATCCTTGTATGAAAGACCTCTTTCTCCCAATGCAGCCAGCTGCAATTTTGGATTTTGATGGTATGTGCAGACACAGACAGAATGAGTCCCACCACTACCGGCAAGCACACAATATGATGGCCGTAATTTTGCAAATGTGGAAAATCCTATTTTGGGATTCTTTTCATCATTTTTATATAGTTCAAACATCTCTCTTAAATTCCCGAGGACCAATCGTTTTTGCACCTTCATTGCACCTTCAGCACTGATAACTTTCACGCAATCCTTTTGGCCAGGACACATACGACTAACCTCTTCTGACTCATAGAATCTTCTAACTATATCTTTGTGTTCTTCAGATATCACTTTTCCTTTGCTCATTAGTGGAATCTTCGGAAGGATTCCATGTTCTGATTTAAGTGAATGGCTTCTTTTCACCATGTATGTTGTAGTTTGAAAGAAACTAGCTGTTTTTTCAATTGTGTATGGTGAGAGTGTCAATATTTGTAGTTTGTGATGGTGACATTTGCTCTCCAGGAATGACTGTTTCAATTCATTCATTAATTTGTCTAGATGTTTTTCAGATTTAGTTTCAGGTTTTGAAGTATCACTTACCTCCTCGGTAATTTGAACACCATAACTGAGTTCTAGCCTCTCCTTCAGGTGTTTCTGAGCAGATGATAGCTTACCACGAGCCTTGCGCTTTTTCTGGCTTAATGACAGCCCTTCTGAAAAGAACAGAAAAAAAGGTTTCACACACCTGAATATTAGTAATTAAATATTAATTATAGTACCTTAAATGCTATATAATTGGCTATATAGTAGATCAAACAGACCTTGTAGTAAAGTATAAGTTATTATATTAATTTATTACTTACTTTTTTTAACTGGTGTTTGGTCCAGAAATGCTAGAACTGGTTCAACTGAAGTTGAAGGATTTTCCTTTATCAAGCAATCACTGTCATTGTCCAGATCTTGAATTGAAGAGATGTTACTCAAGCCACTGATAGTAGATGATTCATTTGAATCCTGCTCAGACTCGTTGTTTTCAGTGGTACTAAGTATAGTGGGGTTTTTCATTATCAGTGTCCAGCAGTTCACACACAACAATGAGTCTTTTTTCACTCTTCCAGCACATTTTTCAACAAGTACATCAGTCACTTTTCTAAGATTGATTGTTATGCGTTTCTTGTGTTTTTGAATAGGGTCCTGGCAGTATTTCAAGTGCCGAACCATTGTATTTTGATCTGTAAAGATATAGGATTTACAATTAGGTAATATATATTTTTTAGAAAATATATAGCTATACACACTTAATATTTTAGGCCTTGATAGTCTCTGAGGCTCATTAAAACACCATACCCACCAGCCACCCACAGTGCTGGCTGGAACTGTACTAACCTGTAGACAAGGAATTTTGCAACTATCTGTGTTGATTCTGCACTTAGACAAGTAGCAACATGTTTCAACAGGTTTGTTTAGGCTACATGTGAGCTTAGTCTTCCCCTTTCACTATTATAACTATTATTGCCAGTGTAGATTAGCAGTGAAATACAATTTTTATTAAATTCTTGGAGCTTGAGGTCAAATTGATAGCTAAGATATAAAAATTCCTTGAAATGACAAGCAATTTATAAATATGGTGTTCACTTATAAGTTAGTTACATGAAAAGTACCAACATAAACAAACTTTTTATGATTGTTTCTATTAGTCAAGAACTCTGACTTTGTTTTTTATATCTATAAAAAATGTAATTTTAATTTCTATAGGTCAAATTATGAGCTTGTGTGAAAAAATAGGTAGAATTGACGCACAACTTATGAATATGGTGTTCACTTATATGTTAGTTACATGAAAAATACTAACATAAACAAACTTTTTTTTGCTGATTCTAATAGCCAATGCCTATGCCTTCATTTTTTACATTTAAAAAAAAAATTCTCATTTGATACCCCAGAGGTCAAATCGTGACCTCAAATTTTGGTTACAGTGTAACTTTTTTATTTTTCAACCTAGAGTTCTAAAACTTGCATATTTGTATTCCTTGTCGTTTTCTGATTCTAAATATATATACTTGTATATAATTATGATAATTATTACCCAAGTTATGGCTCGCCAAATGTTAGTAACCTCGCGAGTGACCTCAAATTGCCCGAGGTCATATCTCTTGAACCGTTGGTCGGATTGACCTTATAATTTCAGAAATGGATTCAGGGCTCACAAACTCCCTATAAACCAAATTTCAGCAAAATATGAGAGATGAGGGTGTTAATTTCAATTTTTTTTGGTTGATCTGACAGAGAATGACCCTAAAGAGATAGATAATGGAAATAATGTAGATATTATTTATTTGGATTTTAGTTAGACATTTGACAAGGTCGCACATAGGAGACTAATTTATAAATTAAAAGCTCATGAGCTATCAAGGTCAGTTATAAATTGGGTAAAAAACTGGTTAGAAGACAGAGAACAGAGAGTAAATCCAAATGGTCTTAAATCTGGGTGGCAGGAAATGATAAATCAGGTACCACAGCGATCAGTGTTAGGTCCATTACTCTTTATTTTATATCTAAGTGATTTAGGGAAGGGAGTAGTCAGTAGGTAGTAAAGCTCCTAAATTTCTAGCTAAATGTTAATCTGGAAGAATATATATAATTTCATTACTAGGGTCCAAAACAGCTCTAATGTTTTATTGTGCAATTTCCTGCCTTCAGATACTGTGTACCTCTCACCTATATAGCAGTCTTGGTTCAGACAATTGCTGGTTTACAATACCTTATTTTTGTAATGTACGTATCAAAGATTATATATGCATATTAAGTTGTGTTATAAGATTGTATTTGTATGTTGGGTTAAATGGCTATGTTGGCCTTATTTTTGTATTAAGTTCAGGGTATAATATGTAAGATTGTACTTGTATGTTAGGTTAAGTGGCTATGGATTGTGAATGATCTGCAATAAAGATGTTTTGTTTGTTGTTCGTTTGATACAAAAGTAGTTGCTCCAGTTACCAATATCAAAAATTCTTATGAACTACAAAAAGATCTTGATAGATTAGTTACCTCAGCTACTAAATGGCAGATGGAATTCAGTGTCCAGAAATGCAAAGTCGATTGTTTTTGTAGAAATAATGAAAACTTCTGTTATGAGATGCAAGGAAACTGGTTAGAGGATGTTAGACAAGAAAAAGATCTTGGCATTATAGTAATGATCTAAAATTTTCTCAGCAGTGCTTAGAAGCTAGAAATAAAGCAAATAAAATGCTAGCTATTATTAAGAGGAATGTTAGTTACGAGAGTAAGGAGTCATCTGCAAATTGTATACTTCTTATATTAGGCCTCACTTAGAATACTACATTCAAGCTTGGTCCCCTCACCTTAGACATGATATTGATATGCTTAAAGGTGTGCAACATAGGGCAACCAACCTTATCCCTAACTTAAGAAGATTGGAATACAGGGAAAGATTAAAGGAATTACACTGTGCCTTCAATATATGCGAGGGATAGGTTCTGCTAAAACCTCACATAATGCAAATTTGCATATATCGAACTTATGGTTAAATGAAAAAAATAGGGATACATTCCACAACCAGTTTTTTTTTTCCCTCCCAGCACCCCCAATAATAAATATGCCACTTTTTTATACCAAAAACATTCAACAAGATAACAGTAATGCTATATTACATCAATACTGTACAGTATAAATATTAAAGGACATAGTAAGCCTAATAAGACATGATGGCAGGTGTGTAGGCTCCAGGAGACGAGTGTTGATTGCTAAAGCACAACGCGCGCACACCAACACACTATAATGGTTTATGCGGGACTGTTGTTGTTTGGCAGGAACATGTCGGTGCGCTCAGCAATATTTCACACTAGGTGGCGCATAAATGTGAATTTTTTTCACATATACTGACTTCTTGTTAGAAATAGGGTCTTTGCATATATCGAGGGTGCAGTGTAGTTACGCTTAGTTTTGAGAGATGATGTTTGAAGGGAGATATGATACAGATGTTGAAAATGTTTTCAGGTTTGGACATTTTAGATGTAAGTAACTTTTTCTTATTAGAGTCTGAAGGAAATTAGAAAACAGAGTAGTTGACTAGATCTATGAAAATACTTTTTAAGTCATAGAGTAGTAGAGTTTTGGAATGACTTGCCATATGATGTGGTAGATAGTAGCTCCTTAGTTTCGAGAAAAATTTGGATAGTGTATATTCTTTGCTTAAGTTGTGTAGGCTACTTTGGTATCTCTGTGAATAGTTTTGTTAATTAGCTGACTTGAGATTGACATTTTGCAGTTTTATTATAAAATGTAGCTCATGACTTGGATAACCTTGATAGGCCCAAGTGGTTTCATGTTTTGCAAATGAAATGTAATAAATTAAAGTTAAACCTAATAGAATTTTTTTTATTATATTTTATCTGAAAATTTATTGATTTTCAGAGACTTGATGAATTTTATTATTATTTAAACAATGCCATCCCAGGCAATCAAACAGCCTTCTGAAGTGAGGATGAAAGGAGTGAGTAATAATGACACATGGATGGATGGACTTCCACGTTGCCGGCTTTCAGGTACTGCTGATAGACCTTTATTTCTTATGACTTAACACCAATCCTGTGCTTAGAACTGTAGAATCCTAGGTCTACAGGTATTTGCTTCTCTAATAATGAATTTCTCCTTAGGTAAAGGTGAAGTTCAGGTTAAAAAAAGTAGTGATCTTGGCCATCCTAGTTAAGAATTTATTTAGTATCCAGTTTAAAATGGCAGTAGGTGATACTCATCATACAAGTTTAGCAGTTAAGATGTTGGGCAACTGATCTGGAGGTTATGTAATCAAGTCTGGGTTAGGACTTAGTAATAGTTTGAATTCCATGTTAAGCTATAAGTCCAAGGTGGGAAGAAAAGCTTGATCTTTGTCAGAATGAACAGTTTGGAGAAAAGCAAAACCAGAGTTACCAGGGATAGATGAATATACCTAGACTTTAGGCAGAGTTGGCAAAAACCTGGGTTTTTTTGGGCTTTTCATATTTTCATTGGCCAAAATAGTATAAGAATAGAGCTAAATAACTGAAAGCTTATTACAAAAATAACTATTTACACGAGTTGTATTTTCATTGGGCAGTTAGGTATATGTTTTGCTTGAAAAAAAAAAATGCTCAAATAATTAATGTTCGTAATATTTCAGTCAAGTTGTGACTCATTAATTTATTTAAAAAAAAAAACAGTTGCCTGGGTTTTATGTGGGTTTTCCTGAAAAAACCCACTGGGGACAACTGTGTTAGGTCCATTTGGGCCAATTCTGGCTTTAACAGTGCTCCAATTATTTATAAATATCATGAATAAACCACAGTATCATTTACACAGTTGGGCACATTACTTTCTATAAGTAATGGCATTACCACTACCATTACATTGATAAAAAATAATTCCATTACTGCTTCATTTACTTCTATGAAAAAGTAATGCGTTACCATTACTTTTAAGAAAAGACTAAAGAGTAAAAAAGCCTTAATAATATCAAATTATACTCTACAAAAAAAAAAAAAAAAAAATCTTGCAGATTTTTTAGGAGTGTGGTGTTTGATTTCAGGAACACTGTTTTCAAAATTGGCATCTGATAGTCCTCCTTATTTGGAACTATTAACAGCTAATAAATGATCAGTTTGAAAGTAACAAGTAGCGAGTAATGATTGAAATTACTCTAAAAAGTAGTGCCATTACCATTTTCATTACATCATAATGGCATTACTGCTACTGAAAAAGTAATGCCATTACTCCCAACACTGATCATTTATTACTACCTACTTTTACGGTCTGTGTAACTGGACCTGTGAAGCAGCATTTAATATTGTTTCAACATTTCTGTGGGCATTCTTAGGGCTTAATACTTTGATAACAGCTGATATGAAAGACTTATTTTCTAATATCTGAGCAAAATTTCTGTACTTTTATTTATAGCCTTTGCTGCAATAAAGCCTAAAATAAATTTACAAGTATAATAGACACACCTATTGATAATTTACTGGATTGATATAAAGGAATTAGTCCCAAGTTAAAATATTTTTAGGAATATCTATGTAGACCTTTGGCCTGTTGGTCTTCTTTCATATAAACTTATGTGCTGAGTATCACCTACTGCCATTTTAAACTGAATGCTTCAGTTTTCTCTAAATTTGAGATTTTTAAGTTGTATGATACAGTGTATACCCCCCATTAAGGTTTTTATTTTAAAGTTGATGGAATCAAAGAATTTTATTACACAAACTAAATATTTTTTAAAAAATTAATTTAACACTACCCTATTGGGCCCATGTTATTTAGCTTGCTAGTGGCTCAGACACTTGGCTTATGAAATTGTCTTAATACTTGATAATCTGTCTAGCACAAATGACAAAAATACTTTAACAGGATTTAGGCCTATCACTTAACCTAAAATTTAGATGATAAGAATAAGCTGCGAAGTGAAGCAGGCCTACAATACAGTCTGTAACATAATAGCTACATTAGTATTAGACTAGAAATAAATGTTCAGGTAGCTATACACATTAATATTATGCTTTGGCTTAATTCCCTGTTTATTTGCCCACTGCAGGAGTTGGAGTATCTCAAAACCAGATGTATAGAGAGGATGGTACTCCATATTCTGAGCATGAGTATGAAGACCGAAGTATTCATTTTTGTATTGACCATGAAAACAGCACCTTTTTGTATGGAGTATTTGATGGCCATGATGGATCTAAAGCTGCTAACTTTGCTTCACAGGTAATATGTTGTACTTCGAAATGTATAGGCTTAGGACAAATAAAATTTGACAATTTAGCATTTTGCTCTAAGAGAACCCATTTCTGTTAAATAGGTTAGACCAAGGGTTCTCAACCCACTTACCCCACTTACTTCCATTACCCACCTGAAGCATTGGCACTCACCCCATTACCCCTAATGATGCGTAAATGAACCAAAAGTTAAAGAAATAGTTTATAATCATACGATTGTTTTTAAACACCACTCTTAAATAAAATATGTATGGCTTCCATTACCCACTGGATATCCCAAATTACCCCTCTGGGGGTAATTACCACTAGTTGAAAACCCCTGGGTTAGATACTAATTCAGTGTGCTGTAAAAACCAGTACTCTCAAGATCTAATTAAACCTAATTTTTGCTTTGATCATCTGATTGTATTAAATTAATAATTTTTAAATTAACATTTTAATTTTCACTAGTTCGTTAATGTTAGTGATCTCCTCTCCATGTCACACAATAAAACTAATACTAGGATAAGAATGCTGTAATGTATAGTACAAAGTGTACAGCTACATAAAAAAAAAGTAGGTCTGGAGGATTCCAACTGCAATTTTTATGAAATATCATACAATTTGAAACTTACGTTTCATCTTCCAGAGAATGCCAGCTGAATTGAGTTTTGAACAGCTAGAAGGGAAGACATCTGAAGAAGAAGTAAAGGAAATCTTCCATCAAGCTTTCATTTCTGTCGAAAATGCTTTCCTTAAAACTATTGACCCTAAAATAGCAGAAAGAACTCAGTGTCTTGAAAAGATTCCTGATAATATGACACAATTTGAGGCAGCACAACAATATCCAGATACTTTCAACAGGTTACAGGTACGAGTTTAGCTTTTTTGCGAAGGTCACTTAACGGCTTAATCAGTGCAGCTTAATTTATTTTGGCTAACTGGTTATTGTCTGTTCCAATTTTAAATTCAACTAGGCCATTGGGGTCTATTTAAAACCATGAATTGCACAGCCATCTTGAATTTGATTGGTACCATAACTAATTTTAATTAAGATTAAAATCATTGGTGAAGTAGTTCCCATTAAACTAGTTAAACTTGAATCTTATTATTGTGTAAATTAATGTTAATAGCTTAGTTTTCATTTAAACTTCACTTTACCAGTATTTCTTGATCAGAGATTTACTTTTTAGCCATTTAAAATTTTTAGAGACACGACTTTATAATTAGTAATAATAATTAATAATAAGAATGAAACTGCAATTGATTTGGGTGTTTTATATTCACGTAGTTTGCGTGCTTTATCAGTTAATTATTACTTAATTATGCCTGTTAGCATTTACCTGCTCTTGGAAAAACATACAAAAATCACATTGGTGTATAGTATACCTGTTGAGACCATGCTGTCCCTATAGCTTTACTTATTCAAATTGAGTTGAGTTTGTCATCTCGTACTCTCTCTTATGAGAATTGTGGCCAACCACCCTTTTAAAGATATCCCCAAAACTTGACCTCCTTCCTTTTAAAAGGACCTTGAGGAAGAAATTCGAGGGGGCACAACAGCCGTGGTTGCTCTTGTTCACAGAGGAGTTCTTTATGTAGGCAACGTCGGGGACTCTAGAGCACTACTTTGTCAGAAAGATAAGTAAGTTTTACGTAGTCGTTCATCCAAACTTTTGAATACCTTTTTATATATATATTTTTTTTGTTTAGAAAAGTTTCTCGGGTAATTGTGGCAATTTTCTTCGCTATAGTAACATTTTCATCGTTAAAGATTGGGTTCGTAGGTCACAAATAGAGGTCGAAGGTTAAACGGAGGTACACGCCATAATTTTGTAATTACTCGATATAAATTTATGAAATTACACACATATGGATCATAAGAACATAAGGAATTTTTATAGTGGGCACACTAGGGGCCACTTCGGCCCATCGAGGTGGCTCCACTATGTAAAAACTACCTGTACATTGGCAATAACCAATTTTTACAAAACTAATTAAGTATCAATTTAAAACTAAGTAATTATCAATTTAAAACTAAAGATAGAATCTCTGGATCCAGAGGATCAAAGTCATAATAGGCTACTATCCACAAATATGTTACACACTATATCTATTTATAACTGACATGCAAATATATCAGATCCAAAGAATCCAGTCAATTTCATTATGGTACCCATCAATACCAGTACCATGCCAATCAAAAATAAGTCATGGTCCATATCAATTGCAGACCAAGTCACAATTTACATCCATATACATTACAATATATATACTTAAGAGGAAAAGTGTAGGTGTGGCTGTAAAGACTGTACAGTAATGTAGAAATGTGTGTGCACCCATTTTGGGTCTCCCATTTAAAGGTGTTTGTGGGGCAAGTGAAGATCATGAGTTTTTCAATACCTCACAGTACTATGGGGGGCACCGCTCGGCAGAGGAATCTCTTTAAATAGGGTGTGTAAGGACAGAGAGTATCCCCTAACCCAAGATGCTGCCTCCCTATATCCCACACCACCTGTGTTGAGCTGTGGGATCTATCACCCAAATGCACATAATATATATGAAATAAACTAGTACCATTCATGCAATAAAAATGGGCTTAAACACCATCACAAGATGTCCCTTGCAGACATCAAACTATCCAACCTTCTTTTGAAAGAATCAAGTGTATCTGAAGTCACCACTACTTCTGTCAGACTGTTCCAAAACTTAATTACTCTGTCTGTAAAACTATGTTTTCTTAAATTTGTTCTACATCTTGGCTTAAATAATTTCATACTATGACCTCTAGTCTGATTATTGTGATCTTTAATGAAAAGAGACTCAAAATCTATCCTATCCAACCCTTTTATCATTTTATACACCTCTATCATATCACCCCTTAACCACCTCCTTTTTAATGAGAACAGGCTTAGATACGCCAGTCTTTCCTTATATGTCAATTGTCTTAGAGATGGGATCATTCTTGTTGCTCGTTTCTGTACTTTTTCCAGTTTTTCAATATCTTGTATCAAATAGGGACTATTAAATTGAATGCAGTATTCGAGGAGGGGTCTCACATATGAAATGTATAGTTGCTTTATAATATTGGGTGATTTGTATTCAATGTGTGTGTGCATGAGATTGAGTCTAGCATTTGCTTTATTTCTGATTACCATACAGTGATTTGAGGGTTTAAGTTCATTTGTCACAGTGACACCCAAGTCTTTCTCTTTATCATCATTTTTAATCCAAATTCCATTCATATTGTATTCAAATTCTGGATTTTTTGGCCCAATATGCATAACCTTGCACTTATCAACATTAAATTTCATCTCCCACTTATCTGCCCAGGCTGTTACTCTAAGTCTTTTTGTATTGTCATTGCTCCTGCTACTGACTTAACATTATGGCCTAATTTTGTGTCATCAGCAAATTTTGAGGTTTTACATGATAGGCCCTTCTCTAGATCATTTATATAGACAACAAAAAGCAGAGGTCCCAGAACAGACCCCTGTGGGACTCCGCTCAATACGGGTCTCCAAGTAGACTTATTTCCATTTAGATGAACTCTGTTTTCTATTTCTCAGCCATTCTTCTATCCAGTCAGCTATATGACCTCTTATACCATGGGCTCTAACTTTTACCAACAATCTTGCATGAGGAACAGTATCAAATGCCTTTGCAAAATCTAAGTATACTATATCTACTGGCTCTTTATTGTCCAAATGCAATAGGACTCCATCATAAAATTCAATCAAGTTGGTTAGACAGGACCTTCCATTTCGAACGATGACTGGTTCTTGCATCAATGGTCAAAGTCACAAATAGAAGAGGGGACATTGATGTCGTTCTGTAAACGACATTAGAGAGTAGTTGGATGGGAGACTGTCTTCCGCGTCCAGATTATGTAGCGACCCGCGGTTCGAATTCCACGTAAAGCTGTAGGTCCCCTCCGTCATACGACCTTAGATATTGCGAAGGAGGTTAAACAACCCCATTATTGCATTACATTAAATGTCCCAGAGACATAAGAACTTCCCGTAAGGAAATCCGAGGGCACTCGTACATTATCCCTAAACCTGGGCTAAAATGTTAATTCTTTTCAGATCAGGAGTGTTACGAGTAAAGCAACTCACCACAGACCACACCACAAGTAGTCATGATGAGTTGGAAAGACTTTCTTCTCTCTCTCTAGATATTAACAAAATCAAAGGTTAGGCTCTTTGCTTTGAAATCACTTTTTTCGTGTTCTCTCGCATTTTATGCCGTTAGAAAACAGGTTGTTTTTTTTTATATATAAAATGATTAATTTCACTAGATTTCTAAAAAAATAGTTGTAGACAAAAAGTCTATCTTTTTCATTGTCAGTATTATAACTGGTAACCTAGATACGACAGTTAGTACATATTTTTTTATAATCTCACGATTGAAGGATGACTATGTCTACCGGAAAGGGATGATCGATTAAGTGGCACGCAGTTAGTAGCCTTAATTTGCCTAATGGGGCACTTTGCCGATTATTGCCAAGTTTGAGCAAGTTTCGAGAGAACTCACCAAATTTTCCTCCAGCATCAAGAAATCGGTAGTCTCTGAGAATGTATTCGAAGTAAAGGATAACTGAATATTTTTTCTTTTAGGTTGTAGTACAGTACTGTTGTTTTTATTTCCTCGCATTTCCCTTCAAGCGTGCGGATGTGCCTGTATTTAAAGGACATACAAAAGAAAAGGTACAAAATAAACAAAATCTGCCGTTTAAACCTTCTGCCAAAACGTGTAACATCCGAAACGCGCGTTTCTTCCACGCAGAATGGGGGCTATGAGCACCAGTTCCAAGAGTTACCCGAACCCAAGTATTAGCGGAGTAGGTTAGGCTTTCCTAACTCAACCCGAAGCGGGACATTTACGTTCCAAATCTAACCTTCTTTAATCCCATAAGCATGGAAGCTCTTAAAAGGTTAGAGTAATTAAGTTATTCTCCCCCTCCCCGCCTAACACACACGCGCGCATCCGCCGAAAGAGGTGCCGACTTAAATCTATGTATCAAAAAATCTAATTAACTTAACCTTAGTGCCATCGAACCGAAAAGGGCGTGATAAGCGTTTATGACGCACTCGAGTGCTCGAAAGTTGTTTTTTGTTAAGACATTAAATAGTGAGGTACTCGCTAACCTAACCAAATCACGACCAACATATATTTTTTTTACAGTAAAAATTATTTTTTAGTATTTGTATACAAATTTTTAAATGTTCCCAGATACCTAAAAGTGCCATCGAAAAATTACCCCACTACGTCCGTGAAGTATCATACAGCCTACCCCACTTATGCCCAGTTGTTCGCGCGCCCACAAAAAAAAATAATAATAATTATCCCTTAGCGCTAGTTTCAGAAATTATGCTCGGTTGTTGTTGGCAGAAATAAATTATTTTCCACTTGGCGTCATTCCCATTCTTATTTGCGACCTAGTATTGGGAATTCCAGAAAATTATTCCTGATTTTGGAAAGGGTTTTAATACCCATTAGTAGAATTCGCCTACCAATGGGCACTAATGGGTATTAAAACCCTTTCCAAAATCAGGAATCGCCGTATCTACCAATGGGCGCTAATGGGTTAAGAGGGCTATGATCTAATTGCGTACCCGAAGAGTATTATTATGTGAAAATATAGTCATTGAAAGTGAAAATGAATCTATTTGAGAATTTCCTAACAGATTCCCACTTTCGGAGTTCCCATCCTTGGACGAAGACTAAAATGGGAATGCCCCAAAATACAAAAATCAGTTCATTTTGGAATTATTATTATTATTATTATTATTATTATTATTATTATTATTATTATTATTATTATTATTTTTATTATTTAAAGAAGTTCTTGTTATTGAGACACATCATAAACATCTATGAGAAAATCGCAAATAATTCGCACCACAACCGCGAACAGTTGTTAAAAAAAAGACGCTTTTATTCTTGTTTTATAAAATTTACGAGACAGTTTTTAGCATATGTGAATTTTTGATAAGAGAACAATTGTAGTTAGGTTAGGTTGGTCAACTTGTTTTCATTCTTTTCACATTGTATAAAATGATACGATAGATAGTATTTTTTTTTATCTGATGAAGTAAGTATTTCTCCTACGCTAGTATCTTACGCGTTCGCTCACCCGCCTTATCGTGTAATGTTTATTGACCTAAATGCCATTTAGGTCCTATTGATCTAAATGACATAATTCAAGGAGCAAAGGCCTCGTAAGGCGTTTGCCCTTGACCCCCCCCAAACATAATAAAGAAATTTAATTACTTCTCTTATCCACGCTTCATAGTTTTTTTAATGTTTGAATGTTAAAATAAAAAATGCATTTTAAAAAGTACCTCCTTTACTAACAGGTGCCAAATTGGGTAGCAACGAGATCAGCCGATGCATAGGAAATTACTTCCTCAAAGGAGGTTACAAAGAATTTGATATGTTGGCATCTGCCACGGCCGAACCAGTTATTTGCGTCCCTTTCATCACATCGGTGCCCATTGACGAGTCCTGCAGGTAAGAAGAGTGCGCATTCGGTTTTTGATCGAGAGCGGGAGTTCCCGAGCTTATTTCCTTCTGTACTATGCGCGACAAATTGGGAAACTTACCGTACCACCAACCTCAAATTTATTTTGGGTAAATCTATACTTTATCATTATTTTACGGACTACAAACTACCCCGTCTGTAATAAATTAAGCGCGTAACGTAAAAGAGTATAATGTATTATTAATTCTAATTATTGTCCAATTTACAGTGGAAACCGCTGATTCAAATGATTTTAGAAATTAATTCAATGTAATCTATTTTGTATGAATTTATACACCTTTGAGGTAACATCCACGTTCCATATTCCGCCACTTCGTCGTGATACAAGATACAGAAAAGACAACTGCCCAGTTTTAGGCAGCGCTGGGGTTTGAACCCACGACTCGGCGGAGTCTCAGTACTGCCGGGCGACGCCTTAACCGATCGAGCCACGAGACGCTCATACACTTTTTAACTTCTGATATTTTTTAGATCGAGTTCTGAACCTTTGTACTATCGTTTACCGTTATCAAACCTGTTCTTCACTATAACTAGCGTTATTTCTCGGTTCCGTTTGGCGTCAAGTTTACGCATCAAAATTTCAATCATTGAATAGTTTTGTTGGTGATAACCACTTTCACACATGACCAAAGATGTCGTGTCGTAAGTATAATACTAAACGTTTGACACCCAACTTCTCGAGCTTCTCGCCTACCCGCTAGGTAACTTAATGGTAGATCATCATGCTGTTAATATGGAGACTTTGGGTTCGAGTCTTGGCTAGGACTTACATTTCTGGGATTAATGTACTCTTGCGGGTCTTCCTTGATGGGGTAGGGGTTCGGTTCCCACGAAAAGTCGTAGGTCCCCTCCATCATATGACCTCCAGAGATGTTCCGGAGGAGGTTAAATAACTCCAAACATTATTATTATTATTTTTGACTGAAGAAAGATGTACAGAAAGTTGATAAAAGTAAATAAACACCACGATGATTGTCCTGAAGAACAACTGGCAAAGTTTATCAATGAAATGCCAGAAAGTGTATCAGCTTTACATTTTGCAGAAGGGAAAGCAACACTATTCTAAATATATTGATTCAATAAATTTGTTCATTATTATTTATGGACGTTTATTATCAAATGAAAAACTATAGAAAAACCGAAGGAGTCTACATACTTTTGTCAACCCTCCGCATATATATTTTAGGAATTATTTGGTCTTTTTATTACCTCTTAATTGTCCCTTTTTGTCCTTTAGCTTTTTGCTGTTGATGAGTGAAGGTTTGTATAAATCCTACGAAGAAGCAACACGTTCGGAGCATGCCAATAAAGAAATTGCAACCATGGTTGTGGAGCAGGTATTTTACTTAATCGCTTATACTTATAATCACGTAGACTTCAAACGAAGTATCACCTTCGAAATTATAGATAAATTGTTGGAACGGGAAGTTTTTTTATCTACAAGTGAATCGTCGAAGGTCTAAATTCATATACGTTTAGTTTAACCTGACTCTCTCACGTGAAGTTGTGTTTGATGGTGTTTACTTAGATTAATTGAGTTAATTCTGTTTCTAGTATTTAGTCAATCTCTCTCTCTTTCAAATCGAGAGTTTGGCCTAAATTCTAACTTACTAGTTTTGAAATTCGTAAAGGACTTTGTGTGTTACTTCGTATCAGCAATCATCAGATCTGTATTTCACTTCGGAAATACTTTCTTTGGACATTGATAGAATGGTTTATCTTTCCTCGATCAAAATGATGTGGAGTAGCCATCCAGGCAGCTAAATTAATTAGTTCATTTGGCTTGAATTTCGTAAGACCATTAAGCTAATATAACAACAACAACTACTACTACTTTTGGGAAAAGTTAACGTCCATCGTCCCATATGCCTAGGAAGCGGGGTTTAGCGGCCCGAGCTGGGGTTACCTTAGCCAGAGTCAGTTAAGGGTGTGTGGCCGGCCCGCCACGATGTCAAGATACAGAAAAGACAACCACCCAGCTCTGAGCAGCCCTGGGGTTCGAACCCACGATTCAGAGAAGCGTCAGCATTGCCGAACGGCGTCCTAACTGATTAAGCCCCCGGAAGCGCTTAATAATAATTTTTGTGTAGTGGTAATTTCGATCCATTGTGGTAAAACTTAACATCAAATTAAGATTTTTTTGAAAGGTTAAAGTTTAGGAATTGCCCAGTCATTTTGCGGTTAGGTTTTATCCATAATAGTCTTCCATTAATTTACAAGCAGAAACTAATCTATTCTTTCACTAAGCTATTTCCGTTTGTAAGTTTCATGGGGGAACTAAATAAAAACATGATGTATTAGAAGTTAACATTAAAGATGCTACAGCGAAAAATTGTAACTTTATTCTACTTCAGTTTTTAGAACAAACAACGTTAACTAGCGTGGCTCAAACTGTGGTTGACAAAGTGGTTAGACTCCACCACGATGCATTCCTAACCCAGAAAGGCAACGTTTCGATGAGAAACGATATAACGTTGGTCATCAGGAATTTTAACTTTCATTTTCCTAGTAATTTCCAGCCTCAACCTTATTTTTTGGCCCAAAATCCCACCTTGAATCAACATCTTCACAACAAGGTCAGTTGGTTGGTTGGTTGTTTTGTTTTACTTGGTATTCATTATTGAGTTTGTTTATGATCGACACGCTCATACTGGATTAGCGTGTACGTTATTTTTTTATAATGTTTATTTTAAGTCGATTTTCTTAATTTCGCAACGCTCCACTACGCAGATTAAACCCTAACATTGAAATAAAGTGAAAATTGCAATAACTCAGTCACAATAAAGTCAAGCCCACAAAAAGAAGCGACACTGACGGGAGACATTGTTTCCTGCTATCCTGGCTTTCAGTTTAAGTTGACTGGATCATCTCCCCTTATAACATGCTCTCCTTACAGAATGCAACTACCTCCACTTCAAGCGATGATGATGATTCGACCTTGTGCGAAAACTTCACTTCAAAAGAAGAGGCTACTGGGGATATCCCTCGGTTGAAGGGTCCCCCTCGTAGCTTCTTCGATTCCAGCGACCCTCCTGGATCTACGGAAGAAGAATCCACCTCTCCGTCTATTTTCCACACATCCACTACCTCCTCCGAGTCCTCCAAGCTATCAAACCCGAGCCTCACTCAGCTAACGTTGGACGAAGACGGGCGTATTAGACCGTACGTCTGTTTCGAGGACTTCTTCCGTAATGTTGACGAAGGCATAGCTAACGAAACAATTCCTAAATCTCAGATTTCCCTCTATAAGTGAACATTATGAAAATTAAGAGGCAATGATATGGGACAGTCGTAAAGCAGTGACGGTACTCAACCGTTATCACTGGGTTTTGAAATCATATCTGCGAATTGAGAAAATTTTCATCATCGACCAATTCAATTATTTTCATTGGTTTTGAACAGTATCCCGTTATTGATTGCGTACGAAGCGTAAAAATGTGCTTTCAGAATTGAAGATTGGAGCTTTTGTCTAGAGCTCCCGTAGTATGGTTGGTTTCTCTGATTGGACTCTGTCTGCATGGGTTTGATCACTCCGCCGCGGTTGGAGTTAAGCCACCTACTCCGTGACTTAGCGTAGGGCTCAGGTTACTCTTGGGAGTTCATCTTCAACCCCCTCTCGTGTGGGAAATAGCAATTTAAGATGTTACCTGTTCACCCGTTATTTTTACACAGTAAGAAAACTCCAGTGAATAATAGTTTTGTCGTGATCTTTTTTATCACGATAGTATGAATGATAGAACCATACTATTTTTATTTGAATTTGTGTCGCTGTTTCGGATGATACTAGATTCCCATCAAGAGGATAAGTTTGCAAGAATAGAAGAGAACGAAAGTGTAGATTAGTTTTTCTCGAAGAATTTAACATTTTTTGGTGGTCTCTGAGTAGTGTATTTAGTATATACAGTTGACCATCCATAATCTTCGTACCCACTGTGCTATGCATTTGGTATTAATAATTAAGTGTACGTGAACTGCACTTTTAAATGTGTGAGGATTCTGTGGCCATTCCCACACTCGGGTATGTACCCTTTATCATATTTTGTAGGGGAAGATAAGGTAAAACGGGGCACTCAAGGTTTGAACAAAGCTGTAGATCTGGCTACATCGTTAAATTACTTCAAACTGTAGATGCAATTAAAAGGGACATTTTAGGAGCAGGAAAAAATAACAGGTTGAAAATCAAACTTTGAATGCAAAAAATCTTTATTTTTCCCACCATCACCAAAATCCCATTTTACTTGCAGTATGTTGGTAAAATGGGAAATTCCGCAACGGTAATATGGGATACATACAACTGTCTACCCTGCAATCCGCAACCCACTTACAAAAACTAAATATGACACCAATTTCAGAAAGTACGTGCTATGGTGAAATGTATGGTCATCCAGATTCAGCAAAGATCTACAAGCATCGATCACAATTCATCGTCGTCACTGTCACGCTCATCAACCATTTTTTTTTTGCTGCTTGATCTTAATAATTTTTACCCATTTTACTTTAATTTTTGTCTTTGAATTTTTCTTCTCGACTTCTTTCTCCTGTTTGAATTGGAGAGCGGTGTTCAGATCATTCTTATATGGACTGCTTGTCAAGACTGCTGCTTTGTCCTTTCTTGACAACTTAGCTCGGTATTTATGGGTTAATTTTGGGTATGGAGAAATAGTTTGAGAGGAAACATATCTAGATGTTGAAGGAGTGCTGCAATCAACCTGTGCAGCAAAGACGAGCTCTTTACTTGCAGTGCTTTGACTTTGCAGAGCTAATCCTACTGTTGAGTTGCTGGCGTTCACCTGTTGATCTTCGTACGTAGGAGATTGTGGTGTGGTGCCTACTTCAGGTGCACTATTATTACCGACACTGCTTATCTTGCACAGGCATATTTTCGTGGTCTCTTATTCACCCGTGGTTGTTTGATCCGGAAGATCTGTTGGTAGTGATGGAGCAAATACTTTTTCAGGAAATACATTCCTATTCCACTCTTCAAATCCATGAATTGCATTTAGCGGTGTTGCTACTCTGAGATAAGCATTTCCAAACATTCTTGCGACCTGATGCAGTGTCAACCCGTCCAGGGTGACCTCGTAGCCACACTTCCAGCTCTTGGCTGTAAAATTTAGAGAACAGTGACAGGAAGGCTACATGCGGTGACTACAGTGAGGAGGCAACCACACCAGTGTTACGCTTCGTTTCCTTGGTTTTTCGATCACAGCTATGTTTTGAGAGTCTCTTGTGACCATCTAATAGTAGAATTGCTGGGTTATCCTTTGATGCTTGAGTATGAGTCACGAAATAATATGTGAAAAGACCCAGTTGCATCCAGCCAGAACTGTGGCATGCAGCTAAGGTCCGTGGTGGAGCCAAAAAGTATATTTTCCATGTTTTGAACATAGTTGACTAATTGTTTTTGTAGCTCTGCGGGAAATGTTACCTTTCTGCTTCCCATTCCCTTCATATTTCCCATTATGTCTTTGTTCTTTCCTTTGCAGCGCCTTTCCAGTGTATTTTTCGACACATGTACTTTTTGGCCGCTTTCAGATAGCCACATTCTCCAGCTGTCATACTGCTTCCTTCGCTTTTGTCATGCTTTCATCACTCCATGACTGGCGGGATGTCTTTTTTATAGTTGGAAGGCATGATGCTTACCGTTTTTGCAATCTGCAACCAATAAAAACGGTTCAATTACTTCTGTTACCAGTAGGAATAAGTTACATCTACAAACAATAAAAACAGTTAGTTTACATCACACATTTTCCCGATACAGTATGGATCTAAACTGCTACCACATTCTTGAAGCCTCGAATTGTTATAAGGAAGCTCCAACCTGGCTCTCCCCTTCATTTCCTTTAGTAATTGCTAAAGATTAGATACTGCTTCGAACGGGACCCTGCCACCAACTTTGTCTGTGACTGTACGTCAAAGGGTTAAAGTAAAATGGGATAGTTATATCCCATTTTACCCATTCCTTCGACGTCACATTTAAGAAATTACAATCCGGAAACCGTGCTATCTTACAGTATAAACACGACATTGTTCGCATTATTTAGCTGTTAGTTACCATTGACATGAGTTTCCAATAATTCTGTCACCTTTCACAGTCACAAACACTAATTAAGTAGACCCAACTCTTTACAGTAGAGGCATGCAAAAAAAAAACACTGAATGGTTAGTTGTTGAAGTGCAACGGTTTACATCCACATCCATCCAAGGTTGTGTGTGTTGTGTTGAGAGCCGCTGCCCACGTTGGGCTTCGATAAAAAAGGAAAACTAGCATTTACCATTACTTGTTCGAACTATAGTGGACTTAATTATCCCAGAAGAGTTCCTTGTTCTATGCATGGTCTGTGTGTAACATAGATATATGCTGTGTGTGTATGTATATATATATATATGTATGTATGTATGTGGTCACAGGCGACTTATGTTGACTAGTCACCTGCCATCACATAGTTTTAGCTTTTAGCTTTTCTCCGTACCCAAAATTAATCCATAAATAGCGAGCTAAGTTGTCAAGAAAGGACAAAGCAGCAGTCTTGACAAGCAGTTCATATAAGAATGATCTGAACACCGCGCTCCAATTCAAGCAGGAGAAAGAAGTCGAAGAAAAATTCAAAGACAAAAATTAAAGTGAAATGGGTAAAAACTATTAAGATCAAGCGGCGAAAAAAAAAAAAGATGGGCGTAACGACAGTGACGACGATGAATTGTGATCAATGCTTGTAGATCTTTGCTGAATCTGGATGACCATACATTTAACCATAGCACGTACTTTCTGAAATTGGTGTCATTTAGTTTTTGTAAATGAATGGGTTGTGGATTGCAGGGTAGACAATTATATGTATCCCATATTACCGTTGCGGAATTTCCCATTTTACCAACATACTGCAAGTGAAATGGGGTTTTGGTGATGGTGGGAAAAATAGATTTTTTTTTCCATTCATCGTTTGATTTTGAGCCTATTTTTTTTTCCTCCTGCTAAAATGTTACTTTTAATTGCATGTACAGTTTGAAATCATTTAACGATGTAGCCAGATCTACAGCTTTGTTCAAACCTTGAGTGCCCCGTTTTACTCTATCTTCCCCTACTTCTGTTGAAGAAATATGATTATTTGCAGTATTTAAAGTTTCGAATTCTGACTTGGAATAAAATGTTTTAGGGACGTAGTGTTATCGTACGGCTGAATGAAATGCATGAAAACGTGATTCTTATTTTGGTTCGTACGCGAAGGTCTCGCTTAGCTCTTGACATAATCTTTAGTGCGATAACCGCACTTAAATAATATGGAAAGCGAAAATGCGTTAAAGTGGGATAGTAGCACGTAGAGGGGACTCGAACCCGCGAATGTCAGAGTCGGTCCGTTTTGGCTTGGAAAAGCAATGGATGATGATTTATGTTTTAGCGTACAGACATCGGAAAAAATTATTTTCTACTATAGGATGTACGAGTATATATGAACACATTTGGGCATTTGGCTTAAAAGCCACTTTAAACACTTTCCCAAATGGCCTTCGTGATTTGCGTTGTTAGGGACCTATTTTTGTAAAAAGCCTTTCAGGTTTTGTTGACTGACCTTGTTTTGAGGAAGGGGATGATGAAGGGAGGGGTTAATCTCTCTCAAAACATTTCTTTATTTGTTAAACATTCGCATCAATGGAGGTTTAGAAATTTGCACGAATAGATTTTATTTATTTATTATTTACATGTTGTTTTCCATTTTTAAAAAATAATTTCAATAAGAGAAAGATGGATTTATTGTTTTGATGTTACTCGCTTGCATTTCGGGAAAAAAATGTATTGGTATTGTAAGTAGGTTAACCCGTGGGCCGACAGTTGAGCGCAACAACGCAAGGTTGTGCTGATCTTTAACGTGTTTAATGTTTTTTGCTTGTCTAACCTGTTTTATTAACATATGAAATAACATATAAGTAATAAGAGAAAATCCATTTTGAGGCATTTATAAAAATTTATTTACAGCATATTATATTAGATATACAAAAAATGTCTTAAAATAATTTATTCAAATAAATTAAAACTTTAGCGCTTTTCAGCTTTACTTTTGTAGGCCTATATTATATGATATTGCACGGAGGTAATCGATCTTATTTGCTGTTGGATATTCTTCTACAAGTTTAACAATGGCCTTATTTGTTCTTATATATTTTTTATGTTTTGCATCGTCCTTATGCCCTACATCTATTCTTATAATTTTATTTCTTATATGACTTTGTTCTAGCCTAATGATATCTATAAATTTGTAAATAGTGGGGTGGATGTGCCCAACAGACATCTGCATTGCTCGATGCCATCCTTCAACAGAATTATTCGTACGTGGATGATCAATTAGAATGCGCTCATAGACACTCCAAACGTGTGGGGGAAATAGAGCATTTCTTCTTCCTCTCCTGAATGGTCTGCCAACCCGTGTGTCTTCGAAATAATTGACCAACTCTTCTAACTCATCAGGCATCTTGTCTTGCAACAATTCAAATACACCTATTATGTCACTTGCAGGCACGAATGCTAAAGCCACTAGCATTTTTGAGTATGTACGTATCTCTTCATTTGTACGATACAGCTGTGCCAAAGACAGCTCTTGAATCCTTCGCCATACAGCTTGGCCTAGATGAAAAAAACACCCGAACACATCCGCGGAGCTTAAAAGTAACCACCAACTAACTGGTAGTTGAGACGGGATCAGCAATAAGCGCTCAATTGTCTTGCGTTCAATTGTCGGTGCGTTCAATTGTCGGTGCACTCAATTGTCTTGCACTCAATTGTCTTGCGCTCAATTGTCTTGCGCTCAATTGTCGGTGCGCCAGGTTAACCTACCTCACAAAAAAAAAAAAATTAGTAGGATGGTATTTCCATTAATATTGGTAACACCGTTATTTTGTTTAGATAAAGACAATATATCGGATATAAATATTTCCAACTAAGTTTTACTCTGGACCATGAAATGGGGATTCACCTCATCAAAGAACTCTAGCTTTGTGTGTGTGTCGAAGATGAATTTGCTTCTTATAGGATAAACCTTGTAACTATAGCTGCGGTTGTAGATGACCACTGTTCTTCTCCTAAAGCTATCAACAGTGGTGTTCCTCAGGGTTCCCCACTCTTTTCCTTTTATTTATTAATGATCTTTTAATTCGCACTTCCTGTCCTATGCCGGTGATTCCATTCTTCATTTCTGCACCCGCTTCCCAAAGCGTCCCTCACAGCAGTCGCTTCATGATTCGGGTAGGACGGCTATGGGACACCCGACCTCTGCTCTTTCCGCTATATCTGATTGGGGCAGAGAGAACCTCGTGGCTTTCAATGCTTCAAAAACTCGGTTCCTCCATCTGTCTACTAGTCACAATCTTCCACACTAGTATCCCCTTACCTTCAACAACCAAACTCAATCCTTTCTCTTCTCTTAACATTCTTGGCCTTTCCTTTTCTCGTGATCTTTCTCGGAAAGATCGCATATACTCTCGTTCCAAAACAGCTTCAAAGAGGTTAGGTGTGCCGTACCGCCTCCGCAGCCGCTTCATCCCCCTCAGTTACTGTCTCTGTACGGGGGTCTTGTCTTCCCCCGCATGGAATATGCTTTTCATGCGTAGGTTGGCTCAACCCACACAGCCGTACTTGACCAGGTGCAATCAAAGGCTTTTCGTCTCATCATTTACCCGCCTCTTAATCACTGTCTTCAATCCCCCTCTCTCTCTTCGCCGCAATGTTGCCTCACTCTCTACTATCGCTATTATAACGGCCACTGCTCTTCTGAACTCTCTAACCGCATGCCTCTTCCTTTAAGGAGAGCACGCAGCACCATATTTTCGACACACTCATCCTTTTTCTGTTGAACTCTCTAACGTAAGGGTTAATCAGTATTTTCAATCTTTATCTACTCAGCCGGTGAACCCTGAACCAATCTTCCTCAATCCATGTTTCCCCTTGTCTTGTCTATGACTTCCAATCTTTCAAACGCAGAATGTCGAGGCATCTCAAAAACCCTGGACCTTGATTTTGCTCTTCTTCTAGGGTGCTTTTGCGAACATTCGTCCATGGTTCCTCCTCCCTGTATAAAAAACTTTCATAATTTTTTTTTATTTTTTTTTTTTTAAATTCAGTTTTTCTTATTTTGCGAATTGTTTTCGCTTTAAAAAAAAAAGTTTGGATAGCAGCCTCGTAAGCTGGGTGCGCAGTAAAGTCTCTGGTTGGAAGAAAATAGTTAATTGTTGTAGTAAAATATGCGAAACGTTTGCGTGAATTAAGCTATCTTAGAATGAAAGTAAAAGCAGGATATGAGAGAACAGTTTATTAATATTCACAATACAAGTTTAGATACTTTACGTATCGTCTTTCAGCTGTACAGTTACACAGCTGAAAGACAATACGTGAATTATCGAAACTTAAACTGTGAATATCATTAACAGTTCTCTTAAAGAGTGCTTTGTTCAGTTATTAAAAACTTGCTCATTATATTTTAACTCGCAATTAAGGTATTTTATTCGCGATATTTTTTCATAAGCCTTTTGGTGTTTTCGTTCAAAGGAGAAGAGTTTAGTAATCTCAGAAAAATTATTAGTGTAAATTACATTATTAATCGCATTTGAGAATAGAAGGAACGATGGTTTGGTCATGTGGAAAGGAACGAGTAACGATGATTGTGAGATACGTGCTTTGAATGAGAGCGTACGTTTGAAAATTCGTTTTGAAGACTAGTAGAAGATTGGAAGATGCAACTTGTAACTACATGAATAAGCTCGATTAACGTGAATTGTGACACGAGAGTCAGTTGAAAACCAAGTGTGAAGGTCTTTTCAAAGAGCGCGTCTCACCTGACGAACCAACCAGATGTAATCTAATCTTTTTTTTTGAAAGTGACACGAATCCGTGAAACTGGTGTAGTATTTTCTTCCAAGCTATCACTGACTAACTGTAAGTGGATTCCGTGTCACTGGTAACAGTTTTAGGGTAACGTTAGGTGCCTTCCTACCACAAAATGAATGGGCAGGAATATTTTCTAATGAATGAATGGAAAAGAATGAATTGTCCGAAAGATAATGATATAGTGAATGTGGAAAGTTTGAGCACAAAGGGCTTCTAGTGTTCACCGAGCCAAAGAACCTTTTGGGGCTGATAGAGAACTCAGGCCATTTAAACTTGTACCATAAGAAGACAGATTTAAAATATGTATATTTGCTCAAATCAAGTATGACTCCAATGTTGTTATGTACTCGTTTGTATTTTATCTACATACATAAAGCGGTAGTTCACACACACACACACACATATATATATATATATATATATATATATATATATTCGATGAATGGTACAAAATTTAAATTCTGTACCGATTCATCGATTTGTTGTACCTGGTATTCCATGCATTAAAACCAAGTTCACCTTCTCGTCTAGTGTTAATTTCGCAGCCATCCCCTACCTAAAAGAAAAAAAAATTATAATGAACACCGAAAATTCCTATGATGCGCCACCCTGTATATCACTAATAATAAAGAAATTATTGTACTGTACAGTATTCTAAGAGTATTTTTGACATACTAATCGTAAAGGCTGGACAAAAATATGAAAGAGCCGTAGGAACTGTCATAAAGTAATCTTTAACTAAAACTTTTCTGAAACCAACACTTTTTGTAGCAGAAAAATCGTAGAGATTTTTATAGTGAATATGCTGGACTTTACTTCATAATTTTAGTCGTAAATATTCCATACCCAGTGCTTTATGAAGTTGTCAAAAAATAGGCAGGATCGTAAATTTGAAATATTTGCAGATTTAATAATAATAATAATGGCCCTACTTTTAAAAATGTTTGTTATAGTCCCCTATGTGTATTTATTAAGCCTTCATCTATTCGTCACGATCATGATTTTTGCGGATGTAAAATCAGATAAGATTTCCTCTAGGCTGGCTGCTTTGAGGACATCTGTTCAATACTAAGCATAGTTAAATTAATGAGCTTTTGTTGAGTCATGGTTGATCGTAGGTCATCCTTAACCAACTTGAGCTTGGAAATGGGCAATAATCATTGATTATTTTCAAAATGATGTTTGCTTTTTGTGGGGGACCCGGTGCAGTTGCACCCTTTACACCATGGTTAATCCGGCCCTTTGGATATTAGGCTACCAAGTAGACGTGCATAAAAATTTTCTCGGACATGCAAATTTAAAGGGAGGGGTTGCGCGCAACCTGGTTGGTTTTGTGATTCTGGGTTTGATGAGATAAATTTAGTCTTTAAAAAAACAAAAACTTAATGTAATTTATTGCTTGGCAACAGTATAGGCCTGACTTGTGTAGGCTTTAAGCCTAAGTTACATAGCCTACTTCTATGGCCCAAGTTGTGCAGCCTTGCCAAGAATTCGGCAGAATCTGTCACAGGACCTTATATTACTCATAATAAGCTATTTCACGACTGAAAATGCGCTTTAATAATTACTCATAATAAGCTATTTCACGACTGAAAATGCGCTTTAATAATTTTTATCGTAAGTGGTTTAACGAGCCGTGTTAATTATTTGCTTAAAATTTTATCTTAAAATTTTAACCTTAAACTCACGTCCATTTAGGGTGGCCATTTAAAAACGAGGACACTGCGTATGTGGCCGTACGTTAACGTACGGCCACATACGCAGTGTCCTCCTTTTTGGAAATGGCCACCCTAAGGACAGAGTGCTCAAAAGGCGGACTGTTTGCCTAAAGCCGGACGTCTGGCCACCCTACTCTTATTGCAGTTACTACCTCTGAAGTCATTTTTACCTTCAACTGTTTAGGTTAGCCTAACTGAGTTTTGTTTCGACTTTTGATTACGTTTTTAAGCAATCAGAAAAAGCAAATATCCTTTTTCAGAATGATCGTTTTCCTACCCCAATCGTAATTGCTTTGATGAGTTATCTATCGTTGACGAATAGATAACGGCTGTAGTAGAGTATAGGTGAAAAATATCATTAATTTAGAATAGGATTTGTCATTACTATAAATACAATATATGAATATGTTTGGTTGGTTGATTAAAAGTTTTGTATAACGCGTGTAAATCTGTATTGTTACGTTATTATGTAAATAAATTATATATTAATTTTGTCGAATAAATATAAAGTAAAGATATTTAGTTCTAATTCCTAGTTACTATTATTACAGTTAGATTTTTTAGTCTTTTAAAATCAGCCAAAAACAGATATAACTATTGTAATGTTTATGAACGTGAAAAAGGGCTTATATAAAGCATATATAGTTTTTGAATAAAGAAAAATTTGGTAATTGTTTGTAATTTAAATATGCCTATTATCGTAAGGCCTTGAAATAGCATAGTCTATTAGGCGATTAATTAGCATTTATAACACAATCATCGAGTCTTGGTAAATATGTACAGTATTTACCAAGTTTCTTGTCGAAAAATACTGGCTGAAAAACTTTATCAAGGTCGAAATTGGTCACGCGGGAAGTAACTAACGAATCTGATAAAGCCCTTTATATATATAATGGGCTTTATCAGATTCGTTAGTTACTTCCCGCGTGACCAATTTCGACCTTGACAAAGTTTTTTAGCCAGTATTTTTCGACAAGAAACTTGGTAATTACCAAAACTCGATGATTGTGTTATAAATGTTAATTAATCGCCTAATAGACTGCTATTTCAAGGCCTTACGTTCATTTAAAGTAGGCTACAGTTAAAAAGTATGTTAGCCATTTTATTAAACAACGCCACACACAAGTTGGTAATATACAACATCCAAAGAATGTGAAAACGACACAGATTATATACTAATAATAAGAGAGTATAAGTTAATGTGTGAGCAATGGACATACTTATTCATTCGTCCATCAAATTTTGGTATACCTGGAAACTGGCCTAGATGGCTTGATGCTCTGGCTGAAATGGCTGACGTACTGCCTTCGCACGCCACAACACGAGTCAAAGAAATTATAAAAATACAAAATTCAGTCACCCAATATCGTAAGATAGAGTAGAGTACTCGTTTGTAGTGTGGACGTAAGTTAATGAAAAACGTATGCTTTTAAACATATGTTTATCAGTTACGATATAAGTACCCGCAGTGAATATGTATATTAATACAGATGTACGAGTGTCGAACATTATTATTCATTTGGTCCTACTTAACCAACTCTGTGATTAGAGATTTTGCGTCCATCTGCGCAACAGTTTATTGTGTATTTACCAAACAAATTTGAGGTTGTGCAAGTAAAGTGCACAGACCATATTTACAGTTATTAAGCCTTTTTATAATGTATATTTTATGTATTCGCTTCGACATTCAAGATGATGCTTAATGATGTATACGCCATGAATTATGTAATGGGTTGTTGACATTAAAGGTAAGTTATGATTATTTTATAGTATTACTTTAAAAAATGTTTAGTTGTATTAGGGACCATTTTTTTTAAGTCTCTTATTCAACAAAGAATAAACAGTATCGGGTAAATATTAAGTTTCGGAGACACCATATTTTGGTAATTATTCGTTTTAGTGCTTTTCCTCCTTTCTGAACCAAAACACATTTTCCTGGTGTTTTGTGGTGTGATTTGTTCAAATCTGAACTTCGTTTCTTTGGGAAATGAGCCGTTTTTGAGAAATTTTAAAATTGAAAATTTCTCAAAAACGGCTCATTTCCTAAAGAAACGAAGTTCAGATTTGAGCAAATCACACCAAAAAACACCAGAAAAATGTGTTTTGGTTCAGACCTAACCTAAACAGACCTAACCTAACCTAAACTGACCTAACCTAACCTAAACTGATTGGGTTTTGTTGCCAGACCGTAATATCCAGCTTTTCACGTCTTTCCAACAACGCTCAATATTTTGAATGTGAACGGTGTCTTCCACGAACCGCTGTGAATGGTTGACTGTCCGGTGAATGTAGCCTAGATTTCCAAGTTGAGAATACGCACGCCACTCGTCGGAATAGATTGTAGTCCCAGGCCTAATATGTTGCTGGATCAGGCGAACAAGAGTTGTTGCGTCTCTCTGAGGAACCGCAAACAACAGTCGTTTTTTGGAACTGCGTTCCAAGGTACCAAAAACCCAGGCAATCACAACCTCCGCAAACCAAAATGAAAACCAGACTGAAAAAGCATTCTTAAATGAGTATGCATTATGAGAGATTCAAAATGTACGTCTCTGATTGGTCGGATAAGGTCACGTGAAACAAAAACGATTTTTAATTGGTTGTTTTGACCTATGTTTCCTAATTTTGCCACGAGATGTCTCCCCATAAAACTGGAGAGGGCGACGTTCGTTAAAATTTTAACAGCGTTAAAAGCTAAATACTCGGTCAATGGCCTATAATGGCTGCTTTTTACGTCTAAATTTTTTTAAATTTTTTTTTTTTCCATAAAAAATAATTATTGCATTTCCTTGATTTTTATCAGTTTCGCTGAGGTTTCAAGGTGTCCTGAATATGAATTTATATGTTAAATTGTCATAGAATGTCTCCTATCGAAAACGAACAAAGCATTAAAACGAATATTAACCCATTTTTTTTTTTTTAACCCCTGATTGGTCGAAAGTTAGTGATGTAAGAAACGACTAACCAACCAAGAACGACCACCTAACCCGGATGTAAGAGTCACCCTAATTGTCCCGAAGTTTGAAATGGGCTGTTCACAGAAATCTGGTGTCCCGAAGTTTGAAATGAGCGGTTCACAGAAATCTGGTGTCCCTTGAAACTTAACATTAACCAAGTATAGGAACTTGTACGGGTTTACTCTCCCTCACCGTCATTCCCATTCGATTTCCCGACCAAGAATGAGAAAGTGAGGATTTTAAACGAGATATTTTCAAATCTGTCTATTCCTAATTTGTCATTCTCATTTTCATCCACAAACTTTCCCATTTTTCCATTGGCTAGGCAAATATTAGGTTAGGTTCTGATTAGTTAAAATAAGTTAGGTTTGGAAATATTAAACATTCCCGTTTGCCACGAGTGGGAATGTAGTAACATTGTTTCCAAAATCGAGAAACGCTTTTCTCAAATGTGGATCAGGAGTGGGGTTCGAGTACTTTTAGAATTCAGGCGCGGATACAGTTGGAGGGAGCGGGGGATTTAGGATTTTTCATGCCGGTGTCATGTAAATATTGCCATCCCAATATTATACAATAATATTAAAAAATATTAATTATTAGAATACAAGATGTCATTCACGTTAAAGCTAGAGGAGTTAAGCCCCCTATGTATCCGTGCCTGGAATTTGCAAATACAAGTACTTAATGATCAAGTACAAGTACTCTTGCAGAAGAAACGAATAAAAAATTATTTCCTATTTTATTAATCATTTTATTGCAATACACAAAATCATTAAAACACTTCACAAGGCCCGTGTATTAGGTACTTTATATGGCTCATGGTTACATGAACAATAAACATGTTATGTCTTTATCAGTAAAGAACGTATACACTATATCACCCAAGAATATGTTGAAAAGTTTCCATCACAATCATACATCAAAATCACTTGCAAGTGTGATCATTACACTTCACAAATATGACCGTTTCAAAGTTTTTGTCGGTCATATGGTAGCGATCTGGACGAAATACTTTCCCTCCAATACTGAAAGTTCTCTCTACTGATGCTTGGATAGCAAGGTGACTCCCGGCTAGCTTGGCAAGATGTGAGAAAATGTGCTGAATGCTGATGTCCATTCCCTATAGGCTACTAGTGAAACTATACATCAGCTGAGTATTTAAAATGGAGCGGGGAAAAAGTTTTATCATACATTGCATTGAAAATACTTGAGGGACGGGGGTTCAAGTACAATTACAACTACACGTAAGACTAATTGTGAAATGTCAAGTTCAGTACAAGTATATACCTAAAAATTGGTACTTACATCAGGCTTGGGGTCAAGTATTTACTCGTACCGTACTTGATACTAAGTTAAGTATCAAGTACGAGTAAATACTTGACCCCAAGCCTGATGTGGATTTTTTCACTTTTGTACATTCTCACTCATGGACCACGAAAGCAAATGGGAATGACATTGAGTGGACAGTAATCCTCGTATGTACAGTATGTGAATTTCATGCGATAAAAACCAATAAATATTAGTATTGTTCAAGGAATATTTCCATCGTCATGGTATCAGACTAATTAGGCAACATTTTTGAAAACGGCAAGCCACTCGGGTCTCGTAGTAGTAGTATCGAGTAACATTAATTTTATGAATGAAAATTTGCTGGTATGCGAGTCAAATATTTAGCTTAATAAAATAAATTTCTATGAGTAAGGACTTCTGTGACACCATGGCTGGATTATATATATATATATATATAACATGGTGTTATCAAAGTCCTCATTCGTGGGATATTTATTTTAGTGAATTAAATGTATATATTTAAAAACAAATTTAAAAAAATCACGTTTCTCTGAAGAGAGAGAATAACAAACCAACCTTTTCAATCGCGTATTTGATCTCGAAAAAGGATTATTACATTAATTTTCAAAAAACGATGCATGTTTTTTTTGTATTGAAATGCTCTAGTATTAATTTTCTATTTCTTTAAGTGTGGAAACAACTTTCCAGAAATTATAGGTACCGTACGAGTCATGACAGGATTAAATTGTAAGACCATTGTATTTTTATTAAAATCGTATGGTCACTTTAACAAAATACATTTTTAAAAATTAGCTGACTAAAACCAGTTACTTTCCACAGTATGTTGGTGGTCACTCTATTGAGAAAAATTTGCATTGTAAATATACTAATTTTGTCAGGCCACAAAAGAATGGTCATTTTAGTCGGATGGTCACTGCGAAATTGGTCACATTGACATGTTCTGATATATATATATATATATATATATATATTAGGGTGGCCCTTGTTTTTCGAAATTGCAAATTTCACCGTCTCACCCCCTCAATATATTCCATTTGACAAAAAAACAAAATGTGCAAAATCTCAAGAATTATAAATAATCTTATTGGTGCCGCACAAGGACTTAAATTTAGTTAATTATTGAAACATAAATACACGAATTTTTAATTAGCGTTCCATTATAAGGGCAAATAACTGCAGTTAAAGAAGAGCATAAACTAAAATAGACATTGACTACTGATTAATTAGAAACTGAATTGAACTAAACATTTTAGGATTGAAAGCATAGTAAATTTGGCCTAGTAGGGATGGTTGCTTATGAGGCCCCCTTAAATATTAAATGACTTTAATAAAACTTCTTTGGTACACGTTTTATATTAATAGGAAAAAATGCGGGGATGAGACCCCCAAATTTTGGTTGATTGGGTGGTTCTTATACATTCAATTCAGTTTCTAATTAATCAGTAGTCAGTGTCTATTTTAGTTTATGCTGTTCTTTAACTGCCGTTATTTGCCCTTATAATGGAACGTTAATAAAAAATTCGTGTATTTATGTATCAATAATTAACTAAATTTGAGTCCTTGTGCGGAACCAATAAGAATATTTATAATTACTTGAGATTTTGCACATTTTGTTTTTTGTCAAATGGAATATATTGATGGGGTGAGACGGTGAAATTTGCAATTTCGAAAAATAAGGGCCACCCTAATATATATATATTGGACAGACTCGCTTTTCTTTAAGTTTATTTTATCACGTTCATTTAAAATTTAAACTGATAAAAGAGAGAGAATTTACCGATCCCTTATCTAAATAATTAATTTCCCACACTAAATAATACGAAGCCATATTAACCCTTTCACTCACTGGGTAGACAATTGTATAGCTGAAAAATAAATCATATTGATTCTTATATAACCACACATAAAGGCAAATTTCTTTTTTACCCTATGTCATAATTCGTGAGCGAAAGGGTTAAGAAGAAAAGTAATTCGGCTGTAGTGCAACATATGAATCAAAATTAATTAGTCATTTACCGACCCCAATTGGACTCACTTGGACGCAAATATTGAATCAAACAAGCTTGCTAAAGCTACTGTATTAGTTCAAATACTCAGTGATTTGTCCACGGAATTATAGTTCAGAAATCACTATATTCAGTACATCTCGTCCCACGTAAAGCTGTAGGTCCCCTCCGTCAATGACTTGAGATGTTGCGAAAGAGGTTAAACGACCCGTCATCATTACATTCATCTTGTCCTGTTGTCAGTCCTTAGAACAGACGATAAGAATGCAAAATTCTCAAGCCGATCCATTCGCAAATGTCTTCATGCTGTGATTTTTTTTTTTTTCATCTAAAATAAATGAACTTTAGAAAAGTCTTCGAGAGGAAAGAAAAACTTGTTTGGACAAACAAATCTAACTTGCAGCAAAAATGGGCAAACAAAAGATGAAAATTGTAACATGTATCTCATTTACTTTTGAATACTGTATAGACGACATTCATTTTTTTACATTTGTGACGCAATTTTTATAGGACGGAAGCACGTGGTTCCTATACTTTGTGTATTGCAAAAATGTTTTCAAGTATTTAACGCAGTTATAATTGATTAAACTTAATATTACTTCCATTTCGTGATGAATAATTCATATTAAATGATAAGGTAGCATAATAAACAGAAATTAAGACTTAATTACTTTAAAAAATGCATTCATTTCAATATACTGTACAAACAAATACAGCAAACGAGGTTCTTGCCCTACCTTTACTTTCGCGGAAAAAAAAAGACGTTCTAATGGTCTGTAAAGTACAACAAATTGAACGAAAAACGTTTCTAACTTACTTTAAAGAAAATAGAAGCCTGTTAAACCTATATCTTTCAAATATATATAGTACCAGTACCAAGACCACCTAGACACAATCTAGGTGGTTTTGCCAGTACAGTGTATTAACCATTGAAGCCCATACACCAGAGGAATGATCGCTGGGGACGCAGCTTCAATCCCTTCTGATTTTAGTTACATTCACGAACATATGAAGATTGTTGTACGAGTCAACGAGATGTTTTCTTCAAATGATCACGTTCTACGGGACATTTGTCATTTTGAGTATTGCATATTTCGCTGAGAAATTTGAAATACACAGCCAAAAAATTTGAGGCTGCAACATTGAAAATGGGAGTACCAGTGTTAATCTATATTATAATGAGAGAGCTGTCCGTCTATCCGTCCGTCCGTCCGTCACACTTTCAGAAATTGTGAGAAAAAAATTCAGAAATTGTATTACGGGCGGCTATGTGAAGCTCAAGATTTCATGACTGTTCTTTTTTGTAGTTTAGCAATGGGGGAGGGGGTTAGCCCCCAAGTTGCATGAATGGGGGTGAGGAGGTTTTGGGAGATACCAGATTCAGAAATGTTGACACAATGTGAAGCTCAAAATTTTCACGGCTGCGTTCTTTTTTTGTAGTTTAGCCTGTCTAACCGTCAGCGAAGCGACGGGAACTGTACTAGTATTTATAAAAGTCACCCGATTGTTATTGTCACCATATTATTATTAATTATTATTATTATTATTATTATTAAGGGATACAGTAAATTAATGATGTTGAATGGCAGGTTATTCACTACAAATAAGTACAGAGGGTTAACAAAAGTAAATAAACACCTTCATTCTTTCTATAGTTTTTTTACAAACGGTAGCTCGCGACCGTTGTACCTCCGGACGGGTAGCACTGTGACATATACTGCTATATACGCCATTACCCCCCACCCCCACTCCCCCATTACACCCACACAAAAGTAAAAACGCCATTTCCCACTCGCCCATTGCCCCTCCCCCAATTGCCCCACCCCTCCCCATTACCCCCACCCCCACTCCCATAATTACCTCCCCCCTCCCCCACTATCCCCGGGCGGGTAGCAGTATATATATATATATATCACAGTATAAATGTGAAGCTCAAGATTTTCACGGCTGCGTTCTTTTCTGTAGTTTTATCGCGGTGCGGGGGCCTTCGGACCCAATAACCGGTGACCTAGGACCGGGAAACTTGACAGAGCACATCGTCAGTTCATGGGCTATCAGTTGATGTGGTGGTTGCAGAATTTTCCGATGTACGTTTAGGCTGTGCACGGTTCCGAAGAAAACGGACACACACGACACATTTTAGCTCAACAGTATATAGGATTTGATAATAAAAGTCAATAAATAATAGATTTATTGAAACGGTATATTTAGAATCGTATTGCTTTGCCATTTGTTCTCGAGAGGACAATCGTCGTGGTGACCATTTCCTTTCGTAAACCCCCTGTAGGTAACTAACTTTTGGGAATCTCTCCATCAACATGATGCGAAAAGAATCCCAACTTGTATCTATTGAGTTCACGAGTCCAACTTCACTTTTTTTTTTAGGAAAGAAGAAAACAGTTCCGTGAATACTTTTGAATATATTCATTTATGTGGTTGAATTTTGTAACGCACTTTTAAGGACGAATTGGAATGTATGAATTACGTGGAACTCGATGGAAAGAAAGTTCCAAGTTTTGGGTAACATTCATCTCTTCAATTCTCATGTTTTTGTTTTGTTTTTTTAAACTCTGTTATAGTTTGAAGTTCAACTTTTTCTTCAACTATCTCTCTGTCTAATTGGGTCTCTGGATTTAACTCGTCGAAAATTTGAAAGTTTTTTTCATCATATTCCTTGCATTGTCCCTTACGCAATACCCTCTGTCAATGGAAGATGTATTATAATTACTTAAAACTGCCTGAATATTTTCTAAAATAATCTCCCCGGTGTGTCTACCTTTTATTTGCTTAATAATAACCAATGTTGGGCGTTGCAATGTCCTTCAACTGGATATATAGTGACCTCTAACCCCCAAAATGTATTCCATAAGGCGAGTTATTTAAGGTGATATGAAGCCAGGTCGATGGAATTTGAGAAAGCAATTTTTGCTTTTGCTTTCTCGCTGTTTATACGTCCTTTTCTATACTACGCACAGCTGATCTTCTTGACTGTACCTCGTTATTTAGGATCTAACTTCTGAAGAAACTCCAGAAAGCCCTTTTCTCCCATAACGCTAAATTAGCTTTAAAGGTGAATTAGTTAAATTTTTGCAACGAGGAAAATTCACATTTGTAAATGACGGATTTACTTTCGGAGTTTAAATTCATGAAGAATGAATCTCCTGTTTTTGGAGAGTAAAAAATCGGAATCAAGAGAGCGTTGCCCTTTACTTGTCATTTTGTCCTTGGTATCATCTTTTTATCTTTTTTATATTTTTTTTCGTGTTTTCTTTGTTTGAAGTAAATAATATTAACCAACTAGAAATATCGTACGAAGGACAAACAGTACCACTATAAACTAAATAGCACTGCACGTCAGTGTGTAGTATCGTAAAAAGTACAATATAAGCCTTTATATATATATATACAGGGCGTCCCAAAAAAATGTATACACACTTTAAATAATTATAAAGGCAGTGTTTATTAAAATACATTTCATTTTCAAAATGTAATAGAATCTACAGACATTATTTAATTGTTTTGTCAACGCCTGTTTTCAAACTGACGTCCGTTCTGGTCCAGGCACTGCTGATAACGCGAAGCAATGGAATCGCAAACATCACGAAACATTTCGTTTGGTATTTGTGTGCATTCTCGTTCAATGGCTGCTCTCAATTCAGCGACTGTTGCAGGTTTTATAGCGTAGACTTTGTCTTTTAAGTATCCCCATAAAAAAAAGTCTAGTGGTGTGAGGTCTGGTGAACGCGGAGGGTATTCTACGAAACCCCTTCGTCCAATCCACATCCACATCGTGCCAAGTACCACTCGCAATACTCCACTCTTCGGTCCGGATCATCATCATCATCATCTTCATTAATAGCATGGACTAATCTTGGAATGTAACTTTTCCATTGACAGCGCTTCAAAATGCGTTGGACAGACGATTCTGAAATTCCTACCTCACGACTCGCTTGCCGCACAGATTTTTTGGACTTTGGTGATACGTTTCCAGTACTCTTTCTTGCTTTGTGGGGCTTGTCGATGTCCGTGGTCTTCCGGAACGCTTCTTGTGGACATTCTGAACAGTTCCATCGGCTTCAAACTTATCTCTAATTCGAGTGATGGTAAGTCGCGTTGGTGGATCTGTTTGAAACTCCCTCCTAAACTGTCTTTGCACTTCAACTGCATTTTCACACTTCCAGTAGCATTTTAGAATGAATTTCCTTTGTTCAAAGCTTAGTCTGACTGCCATTATTAATTCTAATGGGTTTAACTTGGAAAGAAAGAAACATCAATTGAGCTATCAGCTGTTAAAGTGTGTATACATTTTTTTGGGACGCCCTGTATATATATATAGAGAGAGAGAAAGAACTAAGCTTATATGCTAAGCTATATATACAGTATATATGGGAGCCTACTTTTCTGAATCACTTTCTGGCGTCTGTGAAACGTCGTTGTTATAACCTGATGATTTTTGTTCGCATTTGCAAATTGTACGACACAGAATTAATCTTATAAATTTTTTCAACGAGTTCTTGAATTTTTTGTAATATTCTTTTTTGAACCTTATTGCTAGTATCTTTAGTAATTTGTTTTGGGCCTATATTTTCCATGTTTTTGCTACCAAAAAATTATACTAGGATTTAAACCTCCCTAACGAATCATGAATGAGGATAACCTATAGTTTATCGTGAACTTTTAACTAATAGGCAGGTTTATGCCTACTCACCATTTCTCAATCCTGCGTAATAAGGAAAGCTACCATAATCACTTTTCACAGCATCGTACGCTTTCGTTAATCCAAAGAATCAACTGCTAGACTTAGGCTACAATGCCTACCCGGATACCCTGTAGCCACGGCGTCAAGAAAGTGGGTTCTTTTGCTTTATCCTCCCAACACTAATTTTTTTATATAATGTTGGTTTGGTTTTGGTTATGGTACTTTATTTTCCTTCCATTATAAAAAAAATTAGTGTTGGTATTAGGTTAGGTTTGGTTAGGTTAAGTTACGGTAAAAACAGCCCGCCGCAGGCGTTAGCCGTTATAAAAAAATTAGTGTTGGGAGGATAATGCAAAAGTACCAGAAAGTGTTTTAAGTAATGTTAAGGCAAACTGGGCCAGCCTTATCGTGTATATTTCGTTTTAACCTCAATACATAAGATAGTCTAAAGACTCTGAAGGTACGGTATGTAACCTAATAAATAATGAAGACCTAAGTTCAGCATAAAGTAACGAGTGAACAAATGGAAAATGTCTTATAGTGATGCTTAGTTGTCCAAACTTTGTAACTAAGTAATCAATACCGTGACTAAGGTCTACGGTGCTACCAAGCAATTCTCCCCCCGCCCCTTTCCGCCATTTTCCTTTTTGTCCCCCATGACAAGTGTTCATGAACAAAATGTTTGTTGTCCGAAGTTGGAATAATTTTTTATTCTTGTTCAAAAAAAGCACTCGCATTGCAATTTACTGGAAGTGTGAACAATCTTGCTTAGCGTTTTTTTCGAGATTATTTGGAAGGTAACTTTTAAAAAAATTGTATAGAAATAAAATTATTTAACTTTTGTATTTGAAATTATTCTGAAATAATTTCAAGTCTCAGATTTTCGCTCAGCCTGAAAATACCGGAAGTTCAACACTGTGTATACACTCATATATGTTACAGTCAATCTGGGAAACCAGTCGTTTCACGTAATGCCTAAAAATTTCAGGCATTTCGCATAATTCGAAATTACGATATGTGAACCTTAAACTTAGGTAATACGCATTACTAACCTAACCTTAACCTAACCTAACTTAACCTTAACAAAGTCGTTAATCGCTCAATTTAATTACGCGAAATGTCTGAAATTTTTAGGCAGTATGTGAAATGACTGGTTTCACAGATTGACTGTAACATACCACACTGTGCTATCAATAAGTTTCTTTTAAATGTGGCATTAATAAATTTCGAAATTGGAGAACACTAGCAACTTCGCATAGTTAGTTACCGTTTATGTCAAAGAAATTTGATAAAAAAATTTAATACTTTTTTTTTTTGGTCGTTTAATTTTAGGTTTTAAAAATTTTATAAAAGAATCCTCGAATCCGATCCAAATCCGAACCTGAATCCAGAAAAAAACAACCTTCGAATCCGAATTCGCAAAAACAATCTAATCCAAATTCGGCAGAAATCCTTCGAATCCGGATTCATGTTCGCCCACCTATGGTCAGGAGAGACATTGGCACAACGATCACTCCAGCTAATCTGGGCTCACTGCGCTAATTCCTGGACTACTATTACCACCATCATCTGGATTCGAACCTCCGACCTCATTGTATTCACTTCACTTATGGGCAAGCGGTGTTACCCAATGAGCAGGGCCGGATTTACTTGCTTGTGGGCCCTAGGCCAAACCTTATCAGTGCCCCCCCCCAAAAAAAAATATATATATCGTAATATTGTAATGTAAAAAAAAAAGAATTACAACATAATGTAATACATTACACATTAATAATTTTTAATCAAATTAGTTCCATATCAAGTACATCAAAGTAAATCAAGTTCCATATCATGTACATCTTACACATAGGAATAATGGAAAAATACAATGAAACTGAAGCATAATAAATTTTGCAAGCACAACTATGTGAAGTTCAAAATTACTTTTTCCTGCTTTTTTCTATGGCAAATTTGTCAATGATACTGTTTGTGTCAAGGGATTGTAGAAGGTCCCCAGTGGGCCCCCACTTACTGGTGGGCCCTAGGCCAATGGCCTATGTTGCCTATTGGAAAATCCGGCCCTGCCAATGAGCTACGGACACTGGTTATATTACTGCTTATGGAAGTATGTACAGTCGGCCCTCCATTTACACGGTATCTTTATGCACAATTTACTACTTATGGAAGTGTGTATAATACAAAATTATTTACTTCGGATTTCATTAACTACTGCCATTCGCAATACACAAACTTTCTTGATGAAGCACGTTTAACTTCGTCTTTCATCACATGTTCGGTGAGAGTTCTTAAGTTTTCCTGTATCTCCAGGGTTACATCGTGGTCGCTACAATGCAGTATCGCTTCTCATTAGATCAGAGAGGTGAAGTGACGTTGGGTCTGATCAGTTGTTGGATTGGTGACCGGCCTCCACGTTCGGATGATGTAGTGACCCGTGGTCGTGTGATGGAGATTCACAGCTTTACGTGGAATCCGAACTACGGGCCGCTACATCATCTGGACGCAGAGAATGGTCCTCCATCCAATTACTGATCAGTCTCAATGTCGTTTAACTTCGCTGATCCACCGAAAGTGGTGTTACAACATCAGCCACGACGTAGCCCCTTTCGTCATATGATCTTTGTTCTTACAACCGAAGTTAATCAACTAAAATATATATATGTATACCGGGTGATTACAAATGATCTTTTCGATTTTAAACATTTATTATGAAAAAACTAAAAGTTACAGTGAAAAGCAAGATATACACATAAAGAAGAACTCAAAAGGTTTTATTTACAAGCTATTGGAGTTCAATATGAGTTCCTTTTGTGGCTCTGCAGACATCAACCCAGCGGACAATTTTATGTAGATACAACGTTGTCACAAGGTTGCAATTTAGCCCCGTGACGTAGATACAACGTAAGTTTGTGTGGTCTCAGTTACGTCTTTACAACGTTGTGATTTTACGTAAACTTTACGTAGATACAACGTTGTCTCAAGGATAGAATTTGGTCCAACAAAGGCGCCCTATTTGAAATAGTAGTATGCCGTATGTAACTTCGTTACAATTTTATAACAAAGAATAATATAATACGAAACTACATGCTGTAGATGTAGAACCTTACATGCAGACAACGTCTATGTTACGTACAAAAATTACGTCAAAAGTTTACTTGTATTTAACTTGTATACAGGGTCGGCCAGAGCTGCCACGGGCCCCGGGGAAGGATTGGTATATGTGCCCCCCCCCTCTTTACTCAGTATTTTATTATGAATGTTTTTGTGTACATAACAAGCAAACTGATTTTATGTCCAAGTCACTATTCAAAACATACAGTATGAATAAACTCGGAAGAAAATGACCATTTTATTTTTTGAATTAATTATATTAATTCTATCACCATACAATTTACAAATGCAGCACCAGCCCATGCAGGCAAGACAATTGTTTACTGCAAGATTTTCATAATTAGAAGTGTACTTTCTTTGCCTTCTCTCTAGCAAAGTGGTAAATGATTTTGATGAAATTTAAAGTATGGGCTAACTGGCTTTCAATTACAATGGTTCCCAGATCTGTTAGTCAGTCTTGGGCATTGGTGGACCGCAGATAATATTTTATCTGTTTCAGTTTGACTATGATAATCTCTATGAAATGTATGTTCATTAATTATATTTCCTCTTTGTTATTTAATTAATTGCTTTAATATTTTTAGATTTTATCCCCCCTCCTCTTTCCAGGCCCCGGGGATTTAACTCGGCGGCCCTCCGTGTATACAACGTCATTATGCAAAGTTGTATCAACGTTGCAATATAACGTTTAAGTTTTACGTTGTGACTACGTCAGTACAACGTCAATTTCTGACATGACCAAGATTCAACCAGGATACAGCATTGTATTTACGTGGTGTGTTTGCTGGGAAAGCGGTATTCTGTTTCCCTCCATACATTTTGTAGCATATCATAATGAACTTTTCTAACAGCCTCACGTATCCTTTCCTTTAAATGTTCCAACGTTGTTGTTGTTGTTGTTGTTTAGCCGATCAGCCCACCCTGATCGAGCAAGCCGGCGGCACGCAGGTAACCGATCGCCCTCTTCGGAGTGGACCAGAGGTTCAGCGCACTAGTGATGTTGTGTTGTGTTCGTTGTTGTGCTAGAGCGGGACAGTCTGTCATAATGTGTTCAATTGTTTGTGGTGTGTCCTGGCACAGGTGGCAGGTGTCGTCTATGGAGTTGTCTAGTCTGTGTTTATATGTTAGCAGAGCTGGGCAATAAATACATTGAATGTATTTAAATACTAAATACTAAATACATAGGAGAAATGTATTTAAATACTAAATACTAAATACATTTTACGAATGTATTTAGATACTAAATACAAAATACATCAATTGTATTTAAATACATTTGTAAATACATTTTAAATACATACAAATTTGCTTGTTGAAGCCATGGCACGCACACGATAAAGAAATCAACCGCTTTCGACTAAGTGGCACACAACTGATTGAACTGACACGTTGAAACATGAACCATGCTGTACTACACTGTCGACGCGTCGTACTGTGCTAGTACAGAACGTTATTAAACCAGTAAAAGTATTTACATTTTTATATTTTGAGTATTTAAATACATTGTATTTAAATACTCATTAAAGTATTTAAATACTATATTTAAATACATGAAAAAAATGTATTTACAAATACAGTTCTAAATACACAAATGTATTTAAATATGTATTTAAATACAAATGTATTTAAATACTGCCCAGCTCTGTATGTTAGTAAGTTGGGGTGATGTCCACATCGGAATCGTGCTAAGTTAACTCGATCCGATCTGCTCAGGCTGATCTCTGACCTGTTAATGGGTGGCGGCTTCGCACCTAGGACCGCATTCGGACCGAGTCGTGTCAGTGCTTTGTGGGTTAGGTGTGTGTGTATGTGTTTTCTGTACTATGTGATGTCTGTGGGGCGTGGTATGGAATGGAGTATTTGGTTATAATGTCTCTCTGGTGTTACCTTAATGGTGCGAGGTGTCGGTGCGTGATTGTACATGTAGTGGCAAGAGTGTTGTGGGTTAGTTGTCGCTGCTGCCATGAATTGTGTTCCCCTCATGTCTAAATGTTCCCTAACTTTCAGTATTTTTGTTTCTGTGTGCAGGTGTTCTATTGGTGTTGTTTGAGTGCATCCTGTAATGATACGAAGTGCGTTGTTTTGTATTGTCTGTAAGGTGTTTATGTGTGTGTTTGAGATAATGGGTGCCTAGCATGGGCTAGCATAGTCCATAACTGAGCGAATATATTGTTTGTATATGAGTGATGTTGTTCCTGCTGGTGTCCAAAGTTTGTGCCTGTTAGTACCCTAAGCGTGTTAAGTCTTGACGTACATTTGTTTTTAATATCCTGAATGTGGTTTGCAAAAGATAATGATGTGTTGTATGTGACCCCAAGTATTTTGGTCCTGTGATTGTGTGGAATGTTGATGTTGTTTAGTGTAAGCTGTGGAATTACCTGGTGTCTTTTGTGTTGCTTGTAAGCAAGGTGATGGTTGATTTTGTGGGCGCTACTTTGAGTCTATTGTGTGTGAGCCAGTCTTGTATACTGTCTATGTATGTTTGTAGGTTATTTGCAGCGGTGTCGATGTTGTTGTGGGTGGATGTTAGAGTGATGTCATCTGCATATGATGATAAGGTAAGCTTGTTATCTATGGGTGTTGGAATGTCATGCATGTATAAGTTGAAGAGTGTTGGTGAGAGAACAGAGCCTTGAGGGACCCCGTTCGGAAAAAGCTTGTTTTTGGATGGCTTGCCATTAAATGTGACATGTGAGTATCTTCCTGAAAGATAGTTGCTCAGCCACCTTTTCGTGTTATTGTGCAGGTTTGTGTTGAGTATTTTGTTTATGAGAGGAAGCGTGGGATAGCATCAAATGCTTTACTAATGTCTATTGTTGCTAATAGTGTACGTTGAGCTGGTCGTCTGGAGTTGATGCCATCCATGATGTGCTGCGTGAGGTTAGTGAGTAATGTCGTGGTTGAGTGGTGAGGTCTGAATCCATGTTGAGTAGGCGATAGTGGAATGTGTGGGTTGGTGATTTGTAAGATTAGTCTTTCTGTTACTTTGGAAGGTGTGCATAGTAAAGTAATGGGTCTATAGGAAGCTGGTTCTGTTGGATTTTGTTTGGTTTGAGTAGTGTAATAATTTTACCTTGTTTCCATATGTCAGGAATAATACAGTGTTGGTATGAATATGTGCTGATATTTGTGAGAGCTAGTATTCCTTGTGGGCCCAAGTGTTTAAGGTGTATGTTAGATATGTTGTCTGGTCCAGTAACCTTCGAATTCTTAATGTTTTTGATGATCTTGGTGGTCTGGTCTGTATTGAAGGGTGTAATGGTTGTGTCGAGTCTGTAGGTTTTCTTGTGTCTGGCTGTTTGTCTGTCTGCATGTTTCTGGTTGTTGTCTCTGTTTAAGTGACTTATCTTTGCGTAGTGATTAACTAGAATGTTAGCTTGTTGTGTGTATGATGGGATATTATTTTGGCTGCGACAGATAGCCGCGTGTGAGGTGTGAATGCCGCTGTTAGAGTGGGTAATGCCGTTTATAGTCTTGTATAGCCTGAATGTATCTGTGGAGTGGTTTAATGTTGTTATGAATTCCCTGAATGTTTCTGTTTGTTTTTCTTTGAGGTTGTTGTTTATTTCTGTGTTGAGCTGTTGTATCTGCTGTTTTATGGCTTCTGTGTGTGGGGTTTGTGTGTTATATTTGAGGTTGTTACGTTGCCTTATGAGGTGGGCTATTTCTCTAGTGTAATTTGGGTTGTATTTCCTAATGTTGCCCTTCGGTATGTATTTGTTTGCATTATTGATGATCTGATTAAATGTCTTGGGTGTTGTATTGATGTTTATGATGGGTGTGCTGTTTAATGTGGTGAATTGTTCCTCAGTCTGTATTTTGAACTGTTCCCAATCAGCTTTCTTGTAATTTCTGTAAGTGTGCCTAAGGCTGTTGGGGCAGAGTGTAGAATGTGTTGTAATGATGATGGGCAGGTGGTCTGATGACAGTTGTTTTTCTGTTCTCCATTGTGTATGTGTTGCTAGTGAGGGGGAACAGAACGTTATGTCTGGGGAGGAGTTTGAGTATCCTGCTTGATGTTCCAACGTTGTTAGCATTGGTGGAACAAAAACTTCATTTTTGACATAGCCCCAGAGGAAGAAGTCAAGAGGGGTTAGATCGGGCGAACGAGCCGGCCAAGGAATGGGCCCCCCTACGCCCGATCCAACGATCAGGCAATATATATATATATGGATGATTATGATGATGTCTGTTCGTTTATACACGCCTAAACAACTCGTGTCATCTGCACCTAATTTAGTATAGCCTACACATTAAGGGAAAATCAAGGAAGGTTTTATTAATACACTCGCCTATCCCAATCTTCCTCAAGGTTGTGTTTCTGTAGGATTTGCTAAGCGCACTGGGCATTCTAACATATATAGTTATATACAGTATATACATCAGGGATAGGAAACCGATATAAACTGGAATCGATAAGCTGATAAAACTGATTTTTTTTTTAAACTGAAATAAAAAAGTTTTTCCAAAACTGAAATCAAAATCGAAACTTAAATGAAATTAACTGAAAACTGAAATCGATATTTTTTGTCAAGTTTTATAAATTAAAGAGTTTTTTAAAAGAAGTTAAGATATTTTTAGTTCAAATTTACTAACACCAGATACGATTTGTCAAACGGAAAAAACCATCGGAGTATTGAGACGTGATAGGAAAGTTTTTGATTTATAGATACACTTCGTCTCATCCCGTAAGACTATATATAGATATAGACAGGCAATTTATCAGCTCTTTCTCTATAGATCTATCTTTTTAATATATTCGCCTCCCTCTTCATAAAGGTGGATAGATATCACGAATAAAGAGGAAAAATCACACCAAGATGAGAAGTGGATTAGCAGAAAAGTAAAATAAAATATCAGTTCATCTGAAGCTTTCGAGGACCTTCGAAAGTTTTATAAACTGATGAAGAATAACAACTGCGCCTTACGAAATCAAAATCAACAATAAAAGGCTTCATGAGAAATATATAATTCAAAGATATGAATACTCAATATTTGAGTTTACTGCAACTAAGAAAATGTCGATATAACTCATAAACTGAAAGCGAAATAAAAAATTATATTTTTTTACAAAAACTGAAATAGAATATATATATATATATATATATATTGTGTTTATTGCTTTTTTATATCCTTAGCTCATGGCAAGAGAGAGAGAGAGAGACTCCCCGAGCGTCTGGTACTGATTGGCACCAACTCCTTTGTAAATTGAACGGAGTGCCTAAAAATAATTTACTATGGCGCAGTATTTCGTGCGCCTTTTGCCTTTTGCGATCAAAATTTTTAATTTCGTCTTTATGCCGACTACTTAAATACGCCTTTTTTTCGATCTTCATTTGTTTCTTCCCTGTTGAAGACATTTGTCTCACCAGACTTCACTCGCTTTGTCCAGAAACCGTTTTCATGATTCGTTTTCCCATTTCAGATGTTGAGAGACCTTTGAATGAAATACTGGGCTGTAAGATACAATAGATGGACTGTGCGAGCTGCCCACTGTATCACGACTTTTGTAAATGATTATACAGTTTCGGAAAAAGGTTCGCCTAGAAGCGTAAAATGTGCAAAAAGCATAAGAAATTACTAATTGATAACATTTTAATTTTCTTTGCGTATTTTATTCATTTTGGTGACAGTAATAAAGTTTCAAAAACAAACCCCATTTAATTACCAGTTAGTATTTTTTTTATACATTTACAAAGTTTGGGTTTGTAGGCGAACTTTTTCCCCAAACTATGTATTACAATGTAGAGCTGATAAACCTTCCTCGTGACTATGAATTGTCATAGGTAAAAACAGTTTTAAATGATTTTTTTTATATATAAATGTAATTAAGATCTTAATTAATTAAAACGTTGTCAATCTTTCAAACGCAGAGTAGTCTAGGCCATAGGTTCCCAACCGGTGGGCCATGGTATGGATCATTTACAAAATTAGTTTAGAATTAAATTTGGATGTAAACTTGTGAATATATATCTACTGTACATGGCTATTCAAATTGATTCATCCGATTTCAACTGAGAATACTTCCGTATCTATCAACCGTGCATCAACTGGGCATACATCACATGAAAGAGGAAATCTCCGAGTTTTACAAGATCACCGCGAGAGGGCTCCAAAGTCACGCTGTGGCCTAGCCTAGCAACAAACAGTCAGTGTGAAAATGGCGTCCGCACAGCAGAAGGCGTTTTGTGTGTTGCCCCCTAGGTCGCCGGATCTTACACCGTGCGACTTCTTCCTTTGGAGGTACGGTAAGGATACTGTGTACGTGCCACCGTTGCCCACATCTTTGGATGAGCTCCGAACTCGCATTGTTACTGCCGTAGAGTCAGTGACAACGGACATGCTGGAGCGAGTATGGGAGGAATTCGACTATCGTGTCGACGTTGCTCGTGTAACTAGGGGAAGTCACATAGAGCATTTATGAGGTGAGAGACAAAATTTGGACAGTTTTTCTTTTGGTTGATGTATCACAAATCACTCTGTAATTGTAACATTAAAAAATATTCTCATTTGAAATCAGGTGAATCATCTTGAATAGCCCTGTACATATAACAAATGCGAAATTCATTGAACAACATTTGGTTTCACTTCGCGATGTTGAATCGGAATGGTGTTGTCATTGAAAGAGTGTGTGTGTGTGTGTGTACTATCGCAGCGCCTATAAAAGGTAATCTATAGTGTTTATTTAAAGGTTTGATTTCATAATTCTTTGGTGTTTATCCAATCTTAATTTGTGAACTGGCGTCGAGGTGGTACAAAGATATTTCCAATACGATTTCCTTGGCAACGATTGCTTAAATTGTAGAAGTAACCAAAACGGTGTCGCAGATCTTAATTTGGGTCTCTTCCCAATCTCGGTCATTGCCATTTCAAATCTTCGTCCAAGAAGGAGAATTCCCAAAGAAAGCGATTCTCAAATCGATATGTTCCTATTGCCACTGTATGACTGTATGGGGTTACCCACTTTAAGTAAGATTTTTTCATAGAAAGTGCACTTTGGTCACGCAACTGAACTACAGGTTTTCTGCGAGGTATGGTATATTGCAACTTATTTACAGTTTCAAAGGAATTGTGATTACAAATTCAGTTCAATTAGAAGACCTTTAACACTCTATTAAATTAGAAGTATGCAAAGGTTGTTAATTACTCAATGCCTCATTTGAGAGATTTTGCATCAAAATTTATGTTCGTGAAAAAACTCACGAAGTGGGCGGAGCGATGGGCGGAGCAATCCACTTCCCAAATCGCTCGACTCCTATCTGCTTTATTTTTTTCTCTCTTGATTCTTTTCATTTAAAGTTTGAGTACCAACGAGCAGTAACTAAGGATTTCTACAGTAATTTTTCCCATGCTGCCGAAGTGAAGATTATCCTTCCAAACAGCGGTCGTTTACCAAACGTATTAGAACGTTTAGAAACGTTTTTATAAACGACTAATTATGATGACTTTTAACTAGATTGTGAAATTGCATCAGAGTCCTCTTTGTTTATATAATTTTTTACTACATCGGTAATTACCACTTCCGAACCGAGAATGAGAATCAGAATTGCCCCAGGAGGGTTGTAATTTCTTTAATAACACACACAACACACACACACACATATATATATATAATATATATATATATATATATATATATGTGTGTGTGTGTGTGTGCAGTGGTTTTTCCAGAAAAAAAGGTACCGACTCCTAGGAGGGTGGGCGAAATAATGGATTTGTAATTTTTTTTAAAATAAGGTGCCAGTACTGCGTACCGTTGCGTACCGCTAGAAAAAAATTATATATATATATAATATATATATATATATATATATATATATATAACTTCGAACCAGAAAAATAGAATACTATCTGAAATGCGTTCATGACCCTCATAATACCTTTAAGTTATACACCTTTATGAGAAGGAATATCGAGTATCTGTGACATTATTATGATAAAAAGACGCCTTTCTGTAATAGTTTTCAAAAATAAATTAAAATATAACAAAAACCTCATTAATTGTAAATGAAGGCTTTAGCATCTTTCTTATAATGATAATAATTGTTCTATTACCAAAAATAATGCTTATTTCCTAAGTGGAAATTTGGTAATATTTTGAAGTATGAAAATTAAAATTTATCTCCGTTGACGTACGTAAAGATAAGACTTACGGACGTATTACTCTCCAAGTTCGTCACTCTTCTCACGAAAACATCTTTTAGAGTGAAACTAAAACGTGTCCCCAGTATAGCCCAATACTTATGCACGATTTATTAACACTTTAGCGCACGGGACCCCCTACCCAGTCGCTGCTGCATTCCATGCGCACGGAACGTGTGAGCCTGAGTCGCTGCTGCCGCCGCGCGACATACTTCTACACGTTTGCGATTTATAACTGTTTTTATTTGTACGTATAATTTTTTGTACTTATATGCGCTAGCGTAATTTTTCTGGATGACGCAATATGCGTTATCCGTGCGCTAAAGTGTTAATACATATATAAAATTAGGGATCATCTTCACTTAATGGCGGTACATGTTGGATTATTGGTCCCAGGCTAAGACGAAGATTCATTTGTCGCGTAACGTTTAACCTATTCGACACGAGGTACGGCGTACGTCATATTTCGGCCAAACTGTATTAAATAGTCGCCACAGCATTAAGTTAAAATTTGAAATTGTAGTGTCCTTTCAGCGTGGCTAATTAATACAGTTTGGCCGAAATATGACATACGCCGTACCCCCAGTATCGAATGGGTTAAACGTTACGTGACAAACGAATCTCCATAGGTCCATACCCATTGCGAACCACATTATTCATTTGGTTACTAAATTTAATTAATGTTTTTTGAAGTAAATGATGAAATAGTTTGAACATTGTATGATATATGGTTCCATAAATACAGTAAATGTATTTCTCAAGAGGTTACGAATTTTATCGTATTTTTCATCGGACTTTTAGGACGCTCTGTATGTATAAATATGGAAATGGGAGTACGTTAAGACTGGCTTTATATCCAAGATCCCGAACATTTATTTAGTTGATTGGTCTCATTACTTCCTCTCAGTGTAATTCTCATTCGCAGCCCGAAAGTAAGAATACTCGACATGGGAATTCCAGATCTGAGAAGAATTTCCCGAGTTGTGAAAGGTTTTAAAAAAGGGTCGTGACGCATTTGCGGGCCCGAGGGATATTTCCTGCGAAAAATCTAACTCGAATTGAGATATCGTCACGCAATGATAATTCAAATGGTTCTATTTGAAAATTTCCTCCTTTAAGATCCCCACTTTGGGATTTCTCATTCTCGAACAAAGAATATTAAAAGGGGGATGGACGGAAATTGTGGAGAGAAAGGTCGGATTATGCGTTTGTTTTTCGTCCCAATTGCCATGACACGAAATGTACAAAGGTTTGGCAAAAGTAAATAGACAACTTCGGTATTTACATAGTTTTTTACTTGACAATAAAAGTCGATGAATAATAACAGATTTTTTAAATGAATATATTTAGAATCGTGTTGCTTTCCCGTTCCATTATGTAAAGGTGACACATTTTCTGGCATTCCATTGATGAGCTTTGTCACGTGTTCTTGGAAGATAATCATCGTGGTGTCTATTTATTTTTGTCAACTCTCCGTATTTTTGCTGCTCATGATGCAGTTAAGCTACATTGGGTGTGATAGTAGTTGGATGGGAGACCGTCCGCTGCATTCAGACTATGTAGCGACCGTAGTTCGGATCCCACGTAAAGCAGTAGGTCCCCCCCTTCCGTCATATGACTTTAGATGTTGCGAAGGTTAAAAACAACCCCAAATATTTTTGCTGGTCATGACAATGAAAACGTGTCTTGAACTTGCGAGATCATATTTCGTGAGTTTTCACTCTCTGAACTGTTGCAAAAACCAAATGACGAGTTCACACTAGAAAAAAAAGAAGTCCAACTGACGTAAAATGACGGGTATGAAATACTTATGCATTCAAAAAATGCATGCCATCAAATAGTATCATACAAACGAGGTCTATAAAGGGTAATTTGTTTTAAGTATACTTTTAATTACAGTAATTAAGTTTAATTGTAAAATTAATTTCATGTTAATGAACTTAAATTTATATTTTATGTTAGGTATTACGCTCACAGAGAGAGAGAGAGAGAGAGAGAGAGAGAGAGAGAGAGAGAGAGAGAGAGAGAGATTTTAAATTGGCAAGCAAAGGCGAACAACTTTGTTTAAAATATTTTCTTGTTGCTGAAACTTACGAAAGGCCTTTGTAAAACAATAATATATATATATATATATATATTAATAATAATAATAATAATGAATGGTTAAAACAATCGTAATCATAGTTTAAGCCGGGGAAGTAAGATGAAAAGTTGTATATATTTCACACAGAACACTGCCAGTGCGTACATTTCAGGGTATGAGCCGCTAGCAAAAGCATTGCCAAGTAAATAGAGATAAATGAACGTCCTGACGAGGTTTCTATACAAAGTTCAATTTCAATTTAATTCAAGATCTTTATTCATGAAATATATATATATATATATATATACAGGGTGTCCCATAAGTCTAGAAAATAGGGGAAAATGATAAAAACGGCAATAAAAACGGCTTCTATTCACAGAACGTGTTCAATGTGTCCACCATTATTATCGATACACGAATGCAGACGAGATATCCAGTCAGCAAACACACGGCCAATGGTATGAGGAGTGATGGTGTTACGTGCGTCGATGATGCGCTCCCGCAAATGCGCAACACTGAATTTTCTCCGCGTAGACCAACGCCTTCAAGTGACTCCAGAGATAAAAATCCAACGGGGTGAGATCGGGGCGCCTCGCCGGCCACTCCACAGGCCCTCGACGTCCTATCCAATGACCAGGGAATTGTCGGTGCAGCCACTCTCTTACCCGGATGCTGTAATGGGCGGGAGCACCATCCTGCTGGAACCATGTTGGGAAATCCCCATCTGTGTTCAAGACACTGCGGAATGCTTCCTCGTTGAGCATACGCGAGTAGGCGTTTCCTGTGACAGTGTCATCAAAAATGAAAGGGCCTATGATACGGTCTTTCCAAATGCCACACCATACCATCACACGAGCGACACCTCGTTCCTTTGAAGTAGTAAACCAGTGAGGGTTCCTCAGCGACCCCCCTCTGACTCCGATTTCCTACGAGCAGAATTACCTGGATGCGTTCTTCCTTTCTCAAAGACATCATTGGCATTTGCATAAACGTAAAAACATGAATTAGTTATTTTACCCTATGATTCCAGACTTATGGGACACCCTGTATGTATATATATATATTACAATTTCTTCTATGTTACAATAATACAATGAGCGATTTATTTATTTTTTATTTAATTTTGCCCTTAAGCTTCAGGCTTTACTGAGCTTATCTCGTAGTTCATTCATTACCACCAAAAATAATAATGTTTTTGTTATCACAATTCAAAGGATATCCAAATCAACTATCAATTGTTTGTGCTACTTTTGCCACTTTGTATTGCGCACATTCCCACTTATAATCAGTTCTTGTACACGGTTCTGTGGATAAATTACAAAAGTCACACTTTAGTCACACTAAATATAAAAGAATTCAAGTTTTCTTGCAATTTGTCGAGTAACCGAACACCAGGAACAACTCATTTCAATTAAGTATTATTATAGGTACGGGTTTACTCATTATAAATTTCAATTACGATGAATATACTCATTTTATTTATTTATATATATATATATATATATACAGGGCGTCCCAAAAAAATGTATACACACTTTAAATACTTATAAAGGCAGTGTTTATTAAAATACATTTCATTTTCAAAATGTAATAGAATCTACAGACATTATTTAATTGTTTTGTCAACGCCTGTTTTCAAACTGACGTCCGTTCTGGTCCAGGCACTGCTGATAACGCGAAGCAATGGAATCGCAAACATCACGAAACATTTCGTTTGGTATTTGTGTGCATTCTCGTTCAATGGCTGCTCTCAATTCAGCGACTGTTGCAGGTTTTATAGCGTAGACTTTGTCTTTTAAGTATCCCCATAAAAAAAGTCTAGTGGTGTGAGGTCTGGTGAACGCGGAGGGTATTCTACGAAACCCCTTCGTCCAATCCACATCCACATCGTGCCAAGTACCACTCGCAATACTCCACTCTTCGGTCCGGATCATCTTCATTAATAGTATGGACTAATCTTGGAATGTAACTTTTCCATTGACAGCGCTTCAAAATGCGTTGGACAGACGATTCTGAAATTCCTACCTCACGACTCGCTTGCCGCACAGATTTGATTTTCTTGGACTTTGGTGATACGTTTCCAGTACTCTTTCTTGCTTTGTGGGGCTTGTCGATGTCCGTGGTCTTCCGGAACGCTTCTTGTGGACATTCTGAACAGTTCCATCGGCTTCAAACTTATCTCTAATTCGAGTGATGGTAAGTCGCGTTGGTGGATCTGTTTGAAACTCCCTCCTAAACTGTCTTTGCACTTCAACTGCGTTTTCACACTTCCAGTAGCATTTTAGAATGAATTTCCTTTGTTCAAAGCTTAGTCTGACTGCCATTATTAATTCTAATGGGTTTAACTTGGAAAGAAAGAAACATCAATTGAGCTATCAGCTGTTAAAGTGTGTATACATTTTTTTGGGACGCCCTGTATATATATATATGAAGTATGGATGCGCCTCGGTGGTGGTAGTGGTTAGCGTCGCTGACTACGAATCCATCGGCCCCGGGATCGAGACCCAGTGACGGCAGCCGGCGCGTAGCAAAACCCATCTGTTCATCCTTCCACACAATAAAGAAAGTAGTTGGTAGATAAATGGGTACCCTGGGTGGCCTAGTGGTTAAGACGCTTGCTGCTGGTGGGACGTGGTTTGGATTCCACGTTAAACTGTAGGTCTAAGGTGGAGTGAAAAGCTTGATCTTCGTCAGAATGAACAATTCGGGCGGAAACTAACCAAAGGTATAATGAAATAACCACGAAAGGAAAAAACACGAAATATTATTCAAGCGCTTTCGTCTAATATATATATATATATATATATATATATATATATATATATATATATATATATATATGTGTGTGTGTGTGTGTGTGTGTGTATAAGAGAGGAAGGGAGAGTGAGAGAGAGAGAGAGAGAGTGAAAGTAGTTAGTCTATTTATTTACAGTCACAGTTAAAAATAGAGTTCGTACATTTCGATGTCTATTTAAAGAAAAAAAATTAAGAATTTGACGAAAAAAAATAACCGTCTATAAATGCAGATTCAGTGAGGTACTACACTTTAAAATTAATGTAATATGCTAAATTATTTATTTTTTATCCCTAAAACTTCGTGCCCTGAAAATGTTTCACACCACACCTACAATTTAGGTTTTACTGCCGTCACCTTTTGTATCCGTTATGAAGAATGATAAGACCAATTTTATGACATAAAAATCAGTCAGGATTACCAAAAATAAACGTCAAATCTTACCAACCCGAGTTATATAAACTTACATCTTCAATGCTAAGTAATGTTAAAAAAAAAAAGGACTTACTTGTAGCAGTTAAAGCTGAAGATAATTCAGTCTGGGGGATTCTTCTTTGTTTCTGTATGTGAATTAATCTGCTATATTATTAAGAGATAAGTGATAGAAGTTATCAAAACTATGAAAACATTTTAGGAGTCGTTTGGCCTCGTGTATTCAAATATCCGGAAATATTCCCACGCCATCTTGTATGAAATGTTAGGTCGTAATTTGAGGATATTTAAAAAAGTAAAGAAAACCACAGACTACTTCATATCGTGTTCCTTTCAAAATAACTTGGAAAGTTAAGCTGAAACCTTAACTTTTAAGGTATCATCAACTTGACTGTTTTTTAATATCCCTGTTGCCAATGCCATAACCTAAACAACCACCGAACTCAGTCACAGATACTAACTAATTAACCCTTCATTCACTGCTGTCTACTGACCCATAAAAATTTCGCTTTTGTAATGTGACATTGTGCGTAATAGGACTTTGCATTCATCTTTTTTATTGTCGTAAACAACTTCCTAAGTCGTTTACTGTACTGAACCAGGGACAACCGTTACTCAAAAAAATATCTCAAATGAAACAGTGTCACAGTATGGCCAAGGCAACGCGAGCAACTTTGTTACTGCGACAAAGTTATAACGACAAATCGCGAAGAATAGATACTGTTGTTTCCTATGGGGCAAACTACACGGCAGAGAGTCGCTGCGACAATTAATTATTCTCTGTTGCATCCGGCTGCGTTGCATTGTTCCAAGTGCAGTAGGCTACACGAGCGACTTTGTCACAGCGTCACTGCCACGTGGCACTTAAAACGAAGAAATCGCAACCCATGTAGTTTGCAACAGCCATTGCGATTGTGTCGCTGCGACAGCTTGCAACTCTGACGCAGCGACAAATTCGCTCGTGTAGCCTTCGCCTGACACAGAGCCTGCTTAAGTTAATAGCAAGCTCAGAGCAAGAACCCCTCTCGAAAGGCCACGCTCGCTCTTTTAAAGCTCGGGTGGTAGAGAAACAAGTGGTCGAAGGACCACCTATTCTAGGGGGGGGGGGGACCCTCGCACTTATGTAACTATCAAAATGCATTTCATCGAACTAGAGTGGAGAATTTACATGAATTTAAACTTTGAGTGGAAGGTGGCTTTTATGCGGGACATCCAGTAAGGAGTACCGAGCACTGTGATATCCGATGGCTTTAGTTTATAATACCTATACATAGTGCAGTAGCTTAGACCCTGATTTTTGAAGTAAGTGGACATTCTGGACAAAAGCACCAAACTTGGCTCAAATGTTGTTCAGGACCTTAGCTACCAATTTTTCCCCGGAACCAAGACGCACAACCCTATCTTGGCTGCCATTTTGGAAATCCAAGATGGCTGCCAGCTAGAAATCAACAAACTATTGTGAGGAGTAATTGTAAATAAATAGTCCCTAAACCTACATATTTCGATGCCAGGATTGCTATAAAATAATCAGAATTACCCTTAAATGTTTATTTAATGTAAAATATTTAATAATATAACTATATAATATGTGCTTTTCTGTTTTGCAGGTGATTTGTGAACATGGATTGGAGCAAATGCATGGTTTGTCAAGAGAGCAAAGGTGAGACTCTTAAATGTCCACTCAATGCTGTGAGTGGTAAAAAAACTGAAGCATATGCAACATTTATGGAGAATGTCAACGCATTCAAGAATCTTGGAAGACTACCAGTTCCTCTTCTTTTCAATGAAGAGGTGACTGTTGAAGATCTGGTTCAGAATAAAGCTGTGTGGCACAAGTCATGCCATGTTAAATTTAGTAAAGAAAAGCTTGAAAGGGCTACAAAAAAGAGAGAAAGGGCGGATGAAGGTGAAACCAGTTCATCTACGGGGAAGCGGGTTCAGCGGCATCCTATGGACAAAGCAACTTGTGTGTTTTGTCAACAAACACATGGGCATCTTCACGAATTCAGTACATTTGGCGCTGACGTCAATTTACGAATGATGGCTACAGAACTCAGTGACACAGAACTAATGTCTAGAATAGGAGGTGGTGATCTCATGGCCATTGAAGCCAAGTATCATCTGCAATGCTTGACATTTTATCGGAACCGTTACCGCTCACTTTTGAGACAAAAACAGAGCAAGGAAGAAGGCTATGAAGAAAACTTGATGAAAGCAAAGGCAATAGTTGAGGTCGTTAATCATGTAGAAAATTGCGTGGAAGAAGGAATCTTTCAAATGAAGTTTTCTGTGCTATTTGATCTGTATCAAAAAAGACTTCGGGACTTAGGTATTAATAAGGAAATGAACAGAGGACGATTCAGAGAGAAGATTCTGGAGTATTTCCCATATGCCCAGGAAGTGAGTGATGGCAAGAACAAAATCTTAGTTTTTCAGCAGGGAATTCAGGAAATGCTCAGAGAGACAAATAGACAGAATTTTGAAGGAGATACTATGATTCTTGCAAAAGCTGCTAGAATCATACGCAAGGAAATCGTCAACTTTACTGGATTCAAGTTTGCAGGTGCCTTTCCATCTGGTTGTCAACAGGAATCGGTACCTACAACCTTGAAAACCCTTATATCTATGATCACAAATGGTGCTGACGTGAAGGACCAAACACCAGAAGACTCCCCTGCAACTCTCACTGTCTCGCAACTTATCCTTTTTAATTTTAGGAACAAGCATACATCATCATCTAAGGTTCGCCATTCTTTGGAAAGAGAACCACCATTGCCTCTGTATCTTGGTCTGAAAATTCATACTGAAATTCGGTCAAAATCATTAATTACACAACTATATGAATTGGGTCTCAGTGTGAGTTATGACCGAATTCTTCAAGTCGAAAGCCAACTTGCAACAGCAGTGTGCCAGAACTTCAAGACCAAAGGAGTGGTTGTACCAGCTCAGTTTCGTCATGGACCATTTATTGTTGGGGCACTTGACAATCTGGATTACAACCCATCTAGTACAACTGCCGTTAGATCATTTCATGGTACAGGGATTATTAGTCTGTTTCAGTTCCCAACTGTCTCAAACTGTGGAACCAAACAAGGTGATCTTGTGCTACCTTCTCTAGGTTCAAAGGACTTGGAGTTACTCATGTCCTACTCAATTGTACCAGCTGTTGCAATGGACAAAACCAAGGTAGAAGTCCTGAAGTTGTCTAATGTGTCTGACCCTATTGAGGGACACTACCATGAAGCATGTTTCCAGGAAAAGGAGTGGATGAAAGAAGCGTTCAGGATCTTGGAGAAAGACACGATAGGGAAGGGTGATGTTATATCATGGTCAGCATACCACGCTACAAGGCAAGAACAAGATGAAGATCAAATGAAAACCCTTTCCTACCTCCTTCCCTTATTCCATGAAAAGGCCGCTACTCCAGCGATGATCAAGCATGGAATAAATGTTGTTCGGTCTGCTACTGAATTCCTTAACCCCGGGCAAATACCAGTTGTTGCATTCGATGCACCCCTATATGCCCTTGGTAAATTCATTCAGTGGAAGTGGCCAGACACCCACGGAGAAGACAAGGTCATCGTCATGTTTGGAGGTCTACATACAGAGATGGCCATGTGGAGAACGTATGGAGATTATCTAGAGGGATCTGGGTGGACAAATGCCTTGACACAAGCAGGCATTGCTTCGGCAGGAACTGTTGACTCATTTCTTAAAGCCTCTCATCTTACAAGAACCAGACATGCTCACCAGGTAACAGCTTTGACATTGGCAAAGCTGCAGCATGAAGCCTTTATGGAAACTGTTGGTCCCTATGATGACAAGACAAAGGAAGAGTGGAAGAAGAAGATGGTTCAGGTCAGTCCAACATTCCAATACTGGGAGACAATTCTTCAGATGGAGATAGACGGCCTCATATTCATACGATCACATCGTGCAGGAGACTTTCCATTGTATGTAGAAAGCTTGAAGAAAGTAGTTCCCTGGTTCTTTGCTCTTGACCACCAGAATTACGCACGTTGGCTTCCACTCCACATCCGGGACATGAAGAATCTCCCTCAGCCAGTTATGAATGAGTTTTCACGAAATGGACACTGGGTAGTACACAAGACCAAGAAGAGATTCTCAGCCATGCCTTTAGACCAAGCGCATGAACAAAACAATGAGAAAGTCAAAGGTTCAGGAGGCGCGGTGGGTCTGACTGAGAATCAGTGGCATTCAAGAAGTGGATGGTAGCAGGGCCAGAACAAGCCAGATTGATTACTGAATATGAAGACGAAAACCTTCCAGAAACTGAGACAACAACTTCCACCACGAAGAAGGACTATCTACACAGAGAAGATTCAAGGATCATGTTTCTAATCTCGTTGAAGTCTTCCGTGATATGGGAAATCCATTTTGTGATAATGGGAATGAGTTACTGACCTTAGACACAAGGAATGTCATGGATGAATCTGTGGTCCATACAGTGAGAACTATAAAGGATTTGGGTAAGGAGCAATATAGCCGATACTACAAAGAAGTTGTCACAGATTGTACAAGGTCAATTCATACACGATCAAGAAGAACTCGCTTGCCCTCTTCAGATGTCCTCGGCCGAAATCTCAGGTACGGAATGTTGGGGGAATCCAACTACTGAAGAACGATGTTGCTCTATTCTCTCATCTGTATATTGTTATGCAACATCGGCATAGTGACATGGATGCATTCTTCCAACACGAGAATCACCCCTTTCCTTCTTTCCTATCTGATGGTGGGAAATTGCGGTTTGGGAAAAAGTCTGACCTACTGAAAATCATTACATTTGAAAACAAGGACAACCCTCCAGATCCTTTTGATGTGAAACTTCTTGATGGAGCTGCCATCGTCCATTTGCTGTCTACTGCAGGTGTTACCAACTTTGAAGAGTATGCAGATCGTGTATTCGTCCCTTATCTCATCAAACAGTTAGAAACTTGCCAGCGAATTGACATCGTCTGGGATACCTACACTGCAAGCACCTTAAAAGAGACTACCAGAGAAAAACGGGGAAAAGGAATCAGAAGAAAGGTTGAAGGAAAAACCAAATTACCCCTAAATTGGCATGACTTCCTTCGAGACTCTAGAAACAAGCAAGAACTGTTCGCTTTCCTATCAGACAAGGTTGCTGCAATGGAAGTTCCTAACAACAAAGAAGTTGTTATTACATCAGGACCTGAAGTCATCATCAATGGGGCCGACCGCACAATGCCAAGATGCGACCATGAGGAGGCAGACACTAGACTGTTCATTCATCTTCAAGATGCAATAAAGGAAGGGCACATTAACTGCATGATCAGAACTGTAGACACGGATGTTATTGTCATTCTAATAGGAAAATTCCATCACTTGACGTCCATAAGATCTGAAGTAAATATTTGGGTTGGTTTTGGCACTGGGAAAAACTTCACTTACCATCATATTAACACAATCTGTGCCTCTTTGGGTGAAGAGAGATGCACATCCCTACCACTGTTTCACTGCTTCACGGGATGTGATACAACATCATCCTTTTACGGAAGGGGCAAGAATACGGCATGGGCAGCATGGCACCATTACCCTGAGGTAACACAAGCATTCACATTCATGGCACGAAATCCATTTGCAGATGTTGACGCCGAAACTCCCCACTTCAAGCTTCTTGAACGGTACACAGTTGTCCTCTATGACAACACCAGCGACATTGAACGTGTAGATGAGGCAAGAAAGGTCATGTTCTGTCAGAAGGGAAAAGCTATGGAGACTATCCCACCAACTCAGGATGCTCTTCTCCAACACACCAGGAGGGTCACATACCAGGGAGGAATATGGTCGACCTGTGAGAGAAGTGAACAGAATCTTCCAACTCCTGAAGGATGGGGATGGACCTTTAGCGAAGAGTCCCAGTCATGGACACCAGTTTGGACCACAAGACCAGTAGCATCTAAAGCTTGCAGCGAATTGGTCAAATGCGGCTGCAAGAGTGGATGTGGCACCAGGTGTGCTTGCAAGAAGGCCAGGTGGAAGTGTACAGAACTGTGTAGCTGCAACTGTGCAGTTTAACATATAGCGTCGAGCGGGGTGAGTTGGGACAGTAGGCATTGCAATGCTAAATGCCAAGATATTTCCATTTTATGGTGCCCATTTAATTGCCCTGCCCTTACTCTACAAATGTTGTTAATACAAGTTTTCTATAGAACCACGAATAATGCATGAAAATTGTGCAAATATGAAAGGGTAGCATTTTGACCTTTGTAGAATTTCATTTTTTAAAATGCACATATTTTGCCAATTTTCCTCTCCCACATTCAGTTATAGAGCTAAAGGTCTACTTTTTGGGTGAAATCTTCAATTGTTATAGTTTCGTTGATTTTTCTTAAACATGGTTTTCTTGAACATGGTTTTTGTGTTAAAATATTCACGATTTTCACTGTATATGTTGTACGAAGTGTGATTTCTGCAGTAAACATACTTCTGATCAGCTTAAAAGTTGTTTTATTGATCTGATCATGCCAAAAAACATATAGTTTGATGCCAAACATGCCAAGGGAATTCTCTATTGAAACTTATATCAGAAATTCCATTTTGTCTATGGCGGCCATCTTGAAATCCAATATGGCGGCCAAGTAATGGTCTCTGAAGGTGGTTCCGGGGATATTTTTAATTGTTGGTCCAAAATATACAAGTAGGGAAAGTTTGGTGCTTTTGTCCAGATTGTCCACTTCAACTTGTTTAGCTGCCCTACTAACATAAAATGAAGCGTTAAGGCCTCAGCATGTCGGAAATTTAGGCAAATTTAGGGTTCCTTGGAAGGATATGGATTCAGGGGAAAATAAGATCAAATAAGGGATTCTGTGGTTGAACAGGGTTGAAGTTTATACCACAGAAAGAGCAAGTTGAAGAAAGACGAATTATATGATGATGTAATCTATAGAACGATAACTATAATAGATACAAATAAAGATTTTGTAATAACTCACTATACAAATGTGCGTTCTAATTTCGAAATTCATTCCTAGGACTGCTAAATCAGTGATGGCGCGATTTAGCATTCCGTAATGCTAGCCACATGAAAAAGTAAATCCACCATCGCTCAGAGATGAGATGGATTTTCATTCGAGTTAAACGAAAGGAGTGTATATTCGTCGCGGACAAACTCGTATGTAACATGGAAATTATGACCATGCGACATTATTATTATATATACACCGTGTGTATATATATATATATATTTCTTTATTTGTTTGTTACAGAAATAGTCAGCAGTTGTCATGGAAATAAACGACAAAGATGTTTCAAATGGCGTTGCTAATGAAGAAAGGGAAGAAGAAAATCCCAACGGAAGTCTAACTAAAGGAATTGTTCTTCTTACCTTTTTCAGCGCCTTAGGCGGATTCCTCTTCGGATATGACACTGGTGTTGTTTCGGGAGCGATGCTCCTTATCAAGTAAGAAAGAAAAATATGTGTATATATATATACGTAATGTTTCCCTATACTTGATACCCTGGCGGTGTCCGAGTAGTTCCGTTTCTCGAAACTGAGTTGAAGTGCGATGTTCGTCCCGGCCTTCTCTTTCGTTCAACGCGTGGAAGATAAACGAGAGAACATAGGAATGAGTTCCGCTTACTGTTGTCCTAAGCTCCGCCTGCTGTGAGTCTGTCTCTGTCACGCCACTTATTGGCGCTCCGGGGAGTCATGCTTACAACAGATGGTGCGGGTACCCGCTGACCATTATCTTTTTTCTTATACTTGATCTGATTATGAATAAGATAAAGAACATGGAAAAGTGAATTGTATATTTATATAATAAATCCATTGACAGGAAGGAATTCGAACTTTCAACTTTTTGGCAAGAATTAATAGTGTCTGCAACTATTGTTGCAGCTTGGCTGTCAGCTTTGCTCGGAGGACCCGCTGCAGGTATTATTAAAGCACTGTTTATAGAGTTTTCAGCATTTTCTATAACAATGTTAACATTTTAGACCTAGACATAAACCAAACTCTTTTTCATTCGTGTGTGTGTGTGTGTGTGTGTGTGTGTGTGTCTGATGTGCTGTTAATGTGCTTGTGATCAGAACGGGTGCATTTGTTTTGCCTGAGAGAGTTAACAGCTATCATCCGGACCATAACCTTCTATCCCTCAGATAACTGTTTTGTTTATCAGAACACCGGACGATTACAGTTAAATCTCTAGAAACAAGCGTTACGTCGTGGTCAATGTCACAACACCGCTTCCCGTCGATCAGCGAAATTAAGCGACGGTGGATCTGGATAGTAGTTGGATGGGAGACCGTCCTCTACGTCCAGATTATGTAGCGACCCGTGGTTCGAATCCCACGTAAAAGCTGTAGGTCCCCTCTGTCATATGACTTCAGATGTTGAGAAGGAGGTTAAACAAATTCTTTATTCAGAGCCTATTCCTGAAAAATCAAAACTTAAAATTCTTAGTGTAGTTCCAGACTTTTCAATATTCCTGTACATATCACACGGCCGTTTGTTGCCGTTTTTCACCTCTGAATCGTGTTCCCACTTAAATTCGATTGTAGCCTTTTACATATTAATCCACAACGCTCGGGATTTGAAAAATTTCAAAATGTTGTCGCTGAATACCGATTAATACAGTCGATACATTTTCAAAACCCGATTATTTCCGATTAATTGGTTTTAAACAGTGCACGATTCAGCGGTGAAAAACGTCTACAAACGGCCGTGTAATATGGGCTTTACGCATCTATACAAAAATCAGCGTCAACGCAGCTTTGGAGTTCATTTTAGGCATTTCTTCGCTAGTTAAAATTTCTCTGTTTTGAAGCTGATTCATGCTTAATAGTATGGATACCTGATTAATATAAGAAGTGTTTTCACTGCATGTGCCCATCTATCGCTTAATGGTTCTGTTTAATATTACATATCCTATAGTATATACAATAGTGTATATAGATATATTTTTTTAAATCCATAGATTTCTTCGGAAGAAGAAAAGTGATATTGTTTTCGAGTTTTGTATTTGTGTCTGGATCTGTTATCATGAGTGTTTGCTCCCGACAAGAAAGTACTCCTGCTTGGACGAATTGTTGTGGCCTTGAATAGGTAAGATCACTCGCAGGAAATACTGTTCAACATTCATTATTATTATTATTATTATTGCAGTACATATATATATATTATATATTATATATAGTTAGTTAGTTAGCTGAGTAAATGTAGTCTTTTGACGTATAAAAAGTATAAGGTTTTCATGCTGCTCTCATCCAAAATCCACTTAACAAATATTTCTCCATTACGGAATCTCCAAAGTGACTGCTAACGGCAATTTTTAGGATTTATGCTGTAAACAGGATAAGAAAATAAGGCGAGTGTAAAAAGAACTCCATTACAAGCACCTCCATTCCTAGCTCCTTCTCGATCATAAATAAACGCAAAATTCAAGTTAAAATTTTCCTCTTGTAACAGTAACTCGTGTTCAAACATTCATAGTGGTTCAGAATAAATCTTGAAAAACCTTAAGTTCAAAACTCAAGTGCTATGTTCACATTGATCTGATGATCCTGGAAAAAGAGAAAGAATTTATAACTCAATATTAGAAGATCATGGCAGGACTGGTACATGCTCCGATTGTAGCAATTGAAATCACGTGATTCACACAAAAAAATAAGTGTTCTGAGAATTTTATTTTTCAGATAAAAAATAAAAATATACTTTAAAATCATCGATACTGTACGTAAGTCCTTTATGGGTCTTAGAAATATGGTAAGCAGACTTCAGAAATGCCGTAATTTGAAGGAGATTTTCTTAAGATGTCATCACCTGAATGGTTCTAGGACAACAGCCCCAGACAACTGCCTCCTGGACAACTACCCCCCGACAACTGCCCCCCCCCCCGGACAACTGCCCCCATGGGATAATTGCCCCCTGACAATTGCCCCCCCATTGCCAAAGAATCTGTCATAACCAATATGACAGTCATAACCAGTATTTAAAAATCCACTGACATATATCACACACTAAAATTGCAAGTTGTGGGCTATTCCCCTCAAAAAGTCCAACACATGGCGGTCTCAAAGTCTTGTACGATGGTTGCTATTCTGGCTGTCGAATCTTGAAACGTTTCCGCTTAGGTGGTGCTGACTCTCCTGCAATCATCTGGTTGATGTGAGGGTGTTGGTCAGTGCCTGCTCCCTCTTCAACACTTCAAGAAACCGTCAGATATTGGATGTAATGAAATAATGTTAGCTTGCATATGGTTATGCCATCCTTCTAAGGAGTTGTTGGTGTGAGGTAGATCTGCTGTCTGTCTGTCCCATCCTAAAACATGGAAACGGCTCCTTGAGAGAAAAAATTATTAGGTAAAAGTTGTTTAAAATTAATCGAAACCTACGGGAAAATTATTGAATGCCCGGTTAGATCAACTGTCCGCCCTTGATATTTTCGTTAAAACTAATGAAAATATCACGACTTAACCTAACCAATCGTCAAGGTTGTACAGTTGACCTAACCGAGCATTCAATTAACCAATAATTTATTGTTAAATTATTGGGAGAAAAAATTCCCGACAATTATTATTATTATTATTATTATTATTATAATCAGCCAATTCTTTAACTTAACAAAAATGGTCATAGTGTTTGCTTTGTTTTTTAAAATACCCTTCCAAATAATAGTTTTCTTAAAGAGGCAAACACTGGTTTCTATGGAAATTAGACGCCGTTCGTTCACTTAAATCTTTGAAACTGTTGCGTATCTGTCGTTGATAGTCTTAGTGCGTTCAGATGACAGATGGGGGCAATTGTCCAGGGTACAGTTGTCCGGGAAGGCAATTGTCCAGGGGACTGTTGTCCTGATACCCTGTGATCATAACTGAAAATCAAATGACGTAAATTTTCAGCGCATTATCGTTATCATAGATTAATAAAATCGTTAAATGACTGTTTTATATATATTTATTTTACGATAAGAAAATGAAACGCATTTCACTGACGTTTTATCGTTATATTTATAATAATAATAACGACTACTGCCATTTAGAAATCACCACCAGCTGAGCAAAACGAAGAGAAGCTCAAGTTTGCACGTAGTATTTGATTGAAAACTATTTCATTAACGGTTATAGTAAGAACTATGAAAAAGATATTTGATTAAACTAATTTTTTTGTGTTTAATTTATAGTTAGTTGTTTAGTTAGTTAATGAATTGTTTAATTGTTTAAAGTTGTTTAGTTTGTTTCGATTTTTTAACCCTTTCATACCGTATGTCAACATATGTGCACGTTAACGTACGTGGTATCTCCGCCCTTCTGAAATAAAGTTAGAGATGATTTTTGCATCGAATTTTTCAAATTTATCAATACACTTCAGACATATTCGAACAATTTTTGGATTGTAATTTTTTGGGTTAGAATGTATTTTCTTCAAAAACAAACTTTTAATATAGTAGTGTAGTATTTTTATTTATTTATTTGTTTATTTTGAAATGTAAATGCTTCTTGTGTCAGCTTGTATAAGCATCTGTAAATGGTAAAAGTACCCTCTCTGCTGATCGCCGCAAACTATCTCCTGAAAATTCAAATTGTCGCGCCTTTTCAACGTTATGCGCCTTCCATTTATTTATTTCTTCAGAGGTTCATATTTACATCAGCAGATACGAAGAGTCATCAGTGTTGTCTATGAAAGTCTTTAGATATCTAATTAAATCAGTGACATTTTCTTTCTTGTTATTGATAACGAATTACGTTTAAAGACTTTTACAAATTCACTCGATTGTTGATCCACAGAGTCGTTTCTGCTTTTTCTTCCCGTTGATCCAATTTCCTGAGGAAGGAACAGGATCACCGTGTTTCTCCTTTTTAATCCCGAAGTTTCTGATTCCCCCCCACACATAGTATTCATACTACTGTTGATCCAAGTTGATCAGCTTTCTCATGGATAAACTGGATCAGCGTGAATAGGGTAAAAGGGGGGGGGGTTAATTTATTTTTTTTTAGTCTAATTTCATTCGCTGTGTAAGGAACATTTTCTCAACTTCTTAAGAAACATTTTTGTTTTTTTTATTCAGGGTTTTCTTCGATGTGTGTTCCTGTTTACATCAGTGAAGTTGCACCACTCTCCTCTAGAGGGCGTCTCACTGTCATCAATACAATATTTCTGACGGGAGGACAATTTGTCGCCTCTGTCATCTGTGGATTATTTTCTGCGGTGTCTGAAGGATGGAGGTAAGCGATAAGTGATAAAGATAACAGCCGGAAGGTAACGTGAGCATCTCGTGGCTCGATCGGTTAGGGCGCCCCCCCGGCAATACTGAGACTCCGCTGAGTCGTGGGTTCGAACTCCAGTGATACCTAGAGCTTAGCGGTTGTCTTTTCTACAGCGGGCCAGCCAGCCATTCCCCCTTTAATTGACTGTGGCTAAGGTAGTCCAGGCTCGGGCTTCTACCCCATCCCCCAACTTCCTTGGGGATATGGGATATGGTTTTTTTTTTAGTAATTAATACATACTAATAAAAAGTATAAATAAATATCAGATTCATGACACTGAATTTTACACCTTGGGTAAGTTATTCAATATTAAGTTAGGTTAGGTCAAGTTAATTTAGATTAGATTTAGATCATTATTTTGAACTAAAAGTATTCACTGTCGTGATTCTTAAATTTTACTCAAAAAGTAATATGTGATGTAGTATGAGGGTTGATAATTTTTAAATACTGTTTTGGTTGTCAAAGTAACAAAATGTAACATTAGAATGTTACATTTTACAAAACGTAACATTAGAATTTAGTAATATAATTTATACTAAACTTCGTTCGATAACAACCATGAACATTTTGCTAAGCCTAAGCAAATATGGAAAGTCTTCAGCTCACGTTGGGTGAGATTATATCCCAAACAGACTTTTTTTTTTAACACTACTGTAAAACAAATCTCGCTTATGCGAATCTGCTTGTAATCAAACAAAATTATACCAACGTATTTAAACTGACCACTTCGGGATCAGCATGTATTTCTGACCAATCAAGAATCATATATTTATAGTGCTTATTTCTCATACTAGATACGAATATATTTTGACAAATACTTTAGAATCTTTCTGAGTTAACAAAGGAAAAATTAAGAAAATTCTTTTTCCTTGCAGATGGATGTTGGGCTTAGCAGCCATTCCTGCGTTTATTCAGTTGGTAGCCTTTATTTTTGCTCCTGACAGTCCCAGATGGTTGAGCCTCCATGGAAAGTAATTATCTGTTGTCCTTGCTTTTAAATCACTCTTTAACTCAGTTATGGACTATTCTAGAACAGTTCTGAAAAATAGGAATGAGGAATATATTCATATTCATTGTTTCTAATTTTACTTGGTTGTACAAGACCTCCAAATGTTAAAATTTTACTTCTTCAAGCTGGTGACTATTTTCCGTCTGATTAACCTTTCGTGGTAACCAAAACTAAATTTAATACACATCAATTAACCATGTAACCAAAACTAAATTTAATGCACATCAACCAACCATGTAACCAAATCAATATTTAGCTTCTGTTTACATTGCTTTCATTCATGAAGAGAAAAACTTTAAAAAACTTTTTTTTTGTCCATTTCTGAAGATGTTTTTGCGATTTGTGCTTGAAGTAAATCAAGTTAAGGTTTACACAAAGTTTACAAAACATATAGTCAGTTAATTGATGATGTTTTCATTCATAACTATTCATATCACTACATGCTTTCAGTACAATGACGCAGCGCCATCTAACACCAGAAATTTGAAATTGTACTTCTCACTTTTTTAAAGCGTTACTGAGAACGGATTTGGTGAATTTAGGGCATAAATTGCTTTAAAATCAAATGCACTATTTACTAACGACTGACGTAGTGCTATATAAGCACACCGGACAAAAAATTAGTCACCCCTAATAGCACCGATAGTAGGAAGTTCAAGGTCACACAGAGGGCGCTGATGTAGCATTGGTAAGTGACAAGTAGCGGTGACGTAGCACACAGGATCAGATCTGTTTCGTGAGGTGGTGAAGAACTAAGTGTGTGTTGGATATAGTCTGCAAAATGGGTCGTGAGGCAGACGTTACTCAGTGGCAAAAAGGAGCCATCGTGTTTGGCAGAGCCCACGGACACAAAATGTCTGAAGTAGCCCAATTTGTTGGTGTGTCAACGCGTACTGTCCAGCGAGTTTACAAAGAGTGGTGTAGTTCGCAATCAACTGACAATCGACGGCGTAACTGTGGCCGGAAAACAATTCTCGACAATAGGGGCCGCCGCCATGTTTCTCGTCTAGTAACTGCAAATCGTTTTCAAACCAGAGAACAATTGCTCCAAGAAACCAATGAGGTTCTCCAGCGACCAATTTCCGAACGGACATTGCGACGAGAACTGCATGCGATGGACATCTGGAGCAGGGTACCACGGAAGAGGCCGCTGTTAACAGCAAGTCACAAATTGGCACGTTATAAATGGGCTCAGAGGCAAAAACCGGACTGCGGCAGATTGGAAACGTGTAATTTGGTCCGATGATCCCGTTTTTGTTTGTTCTCCAATGATGGGAGGCGACGAGTACATCGCAGGTCCAATGAAGCCTTTAATCCTGAATGCGTCGAAGGTGTTGTTCAGGCTGGAAACAGAAAGTGAAGCGCAGGAATAGACACCCACGGACTCTGGCGGAACTTCGGGACCGGCTGATGAACGAGTGGCAGCAAATCGATGTTCAGTACATGCACAACCTCGTAGAGTCTCTGCCTCGCCGGATTCGTGTGGTTATCAAGGCCAGAGGCGCCGTCACACGTTATTAGGTATATTCTGAGAGGGGTGACTAACTTTTTGTCCGGTGTGCTTATATATACAGTATATATATATATATATAATACAGGCATTTATAATTAATTATTTGCGTGTACCATACGCTTTTGAGTGTCCATTTTTTTTAATATTCTGTGCTCACAGCTAGTAAGCTCCATCTACTATTGCTATGAGAACTTAGGAAAGATGTTACCAATTGCGTTTGGGAGAATATGGTTTACATAGACTGACAGAGTTCAAGTGCTGGGAATTGGCTTTCTAATATGACTAGTTTAGGGAATCTGGAATGACCTTGACAGGTCCCACTGGCTTTAAGTTATCTATTTATGTTAGTAACTTGCCATAGAGCAACATTATGTCCATATTATTACACGGCTCGTAAGATCAGCAAATTTACATTTGATCTGGGTAGTAACTGGATGGGTCCAGATGATGTAATGACCCGTGGTTTGGAGTTCACATTAAAGTACGAGTCCTTTCTGAAATATGACGCCTCTCCCTATCTACACTTCTGGAAAAATGTTCACCTACAAACCTGAAAATTTCTAAAGGGTATAAAAAAATACTAATTAGTAGAACTGTGTTTTTATTTGGATAGTTTATTCTTTTGTATGACAGTAATAAACTTTGGCAAACCAAACCCAGTTATTGCTAATTAGTAATTTTTTAATGCTTTTTAAGTACCCTAGGTTTCGAGGCAGACTTTTTACCAAAATTGTACATCATAAACTCCCAAATTTGACTGATAGTTTGACTGAAAAAACAGTTACTATTCATAGTTATTTCTCATTTCAGATTAGAAGAAGCGAAGAAGGTGTTGGAAAAATTTCGACCCAAAAATTCAGATATTGAAAATGAAATAGGAAGTTTGAGGAGGGATCCAACGCAAGTAGTAAGTTTATATCTATATCTATACGTATTAATCTACCAATAACAGAATAATAGTTAAATGTAAACTACAGGGTGAGACCAAAAATGTTATCAAAAAATAATTTATTGCATGGGGGGGTTTTGTAACACTTTTTTTATCACCCTGTATATCTCAAACTGCCATATTAGTTTTCATTAACAGACCCACGAAGTTTTTCTAATTTCAAAATTGATTATACGCGAGAATCATTTTTGTCAGCCGACCAATAGCGAACGACCCGTTAGGCTTTGATTCGTCACTATTGTTATCGTCGCTGTGACTATCGCCCCTGTCGTTATCGTCGTAAACTTAGCGAAGTGTATGAAATGTATAATCTGCTGTACCATACTCATTTTTACATTTTCTGACTGATTATACACCGCATAATTGCTGTGAAAATTTTGTTTAAAAAAAAAATATATATTTTTACATATAACTCAGTTTGGGGTAATTTTTATTATTATTTTTTTTAATTACATTACATTCAGCGTGCGAAATTCCCGCTGGCCTGTTGGCCCGAGGCCAGTTGTTTTCACATCGGATCAGTAATTTTCATAAGCAGCTGGTCCGAGTGTTTTAAGTTAAAACATCGCTGGCCTTGGACCAGCTGTCTTATGAAATTACTGATCCGATGTGAAAACAACTGGCCTCGGGCCAATGGGCCAGCGGGAATTTCGCACGTGTACACAAGACAGAAAATTGTCGTGTCTTCTTTCTGTTTACCTGTGTGCCTGTTTGTTTGTACTGTACAGAATTAATTAATGGGTCCTTTTCACATTACTTTTAGGCCAATCTTAGTACCATTCTGAGTTCCCCTCCGGTGAGGAGGGCCTTGGTTTTGGGTTGCCTCCTTCAGTTGTTCCAGCAAATCTCTGGAATCAACACGGTCATGTGAGTCACTCGTCCATTGTAGTTTAGTATATTTAATACTCAAACAATTACAATTATATATAATTTAGAATAAATTATATTATAATTTACTAATAAATGTTATTTTAAAGATGAAGAACAACTCATGTTCACAAACAACTCTAAGAAAAAACAATTTTTCTTTTTGATGGATTTTGTGATAATGAAACTTGGTTCATTGTATGAGTGCTTCAAACGTCATTTTAGGTACTACAGTGCAAGTATCATCGCAATGGCAGGAGTCAACGACGACCAGACCGCCATCTGGCTAGCAGCTGTGACGTCATTTTTCAACTTCACCTTCACCTTCGTCGGGCTGTGGCTCGTGGAACGTATTGGGCGCCGACCTCTGACTCTCGGTTCCATTCTAGGAGTGTCATTCGCACTCCTTAGCTTGGGAGTGAGCTTTCAGCTATCTTTTATCACTAGCCCCGATATAACAGATCCTGTTTCTGGAACGGTTTGCTCCAAATATCAGTAAGGGAAGTTTAATATTCACGCACGTGTGTGTGTATATATATATATATATACTGTGCGTTCTTAAGGTTAAAAAGTAGTTCTTATATATATAGATATATTGTGTGTATGTATATATATATTATATATGTGTGTGTGTGTGTGTGTATATATATATATGTGTGTGTGTGTGTGTGTATATGTGTGTGTGTGTGTATAACTGTATATATATGTGTGTGTGTGTATATATATTTTTTTTTTTAACTGCAAACAACACAGTATAATTAATGTAAAGAACGACGCTTGTGTAGGAGAACGTTCCGCACAAGATGAGGAGGGAGAACGAACAAATGAAAAATGCTCGTATGTAGAGAATTACGACTTCTGATTAATCGAGGTCCATGGTGTAGTGGATAGCATATCTGACCGGCAATCAGGTGATCCTGTGTTCGATTCCCGGGTGGTACTTCATTTTTCATTTGTTCGTTCTCCCTCATCTTGTGCGGAACGCTCTTCTACACAAGCGTCGTTCTTTACATATATAGATATATATATATATATATATATATATATATGAAAATGCAGTGTAAGCCTATCATAGCTACTAGACCACCATACTGTGTATATATATATATATATATTATATATATATATATATATATATATATATATTATTTGAAAATGCAGTGTAAGCCTATCATAGCTACTAGACCACCAAGAGAAAATATTAGGAACCTTGTGTCGAGGACAAAACATTGATGTAATATACAGTATACTGACTTTGCTAAAGCCTTCGATAAATGTGACCATGGAATCATAGTACACAAACTTAAGAATACAGGAATTACTGGAAAGCTAGGAAGATGGGTATTTAATTTCTTGACGCAAAGAACACAAAGAGTGGTGGTAAACGGAGTTAAATCGGAAGTCTCGGAAGGGACAGTATTAGCTTCATTGTTGTTCATAATAGTGATTGCAGATATTGATGCAGATATTAAGGATAGTGTTGTATCATGTTTCGCACATGACACAGAGATATGTAAGGAAATATTGAACGAAGGTGACATAAGAAAATTACAAAATGACATTGAAACATTATTCCAGTGGGCAGAAGACAACAATATGAAGTTCAACGGAGAAAAATTCCAACTTCTAAGATATGGTAATAACAAGGAGCTACAGAAAAAAGGGTACAAAACTATGCAAGCCAAACAGATAACATCAAATCCACAAGTCAGAGATCTTGGAGTAATAATGTCGTCGGATGCAGAATTCAGAGAGCACTATAACATCAAAATTACAACGGCTAGAAAAATAATGGGAATCATCTGGAGGAGCTTCCGCAGCAGAAAAGCAAACATCATGCTTAAATTATGGAAGAGTCTAGTCCTACCAATAATTGAGTATTGCTCAGTACTCACAAGCCCATACAGAAAACGAGACATTGCGAACATTGAAGCTATACAGAGGACTTTTACGTCTAAGATAGAGGAAACGGAAGGTGAAGACTACTGGTCTCAACTACAATCCCTGGAACTCTACTCTCTTGAAAGAAGGCGCGAGCGGTACACAATAATATACATATGGAAAATGCTTGAGGGCTCTGTCCCTAACCTTAGAAATGAAATAGAAACAAACTGGAATGAGAGAAGAGGCAGATTTTGTACGGTCCCAACTGCGGTGGGACAAGGGGCCATGAAAACGAGGATGGAAAATACCCTCAGAATACGGGGCCCAAAGCTTTTCAATGTCCTACCAAAAGAAGTGAGGAATCTCCAGCACACCGACCTGAATAACTTCAAGAACCAGCTGGACAGATTCCCGTGCAAAGTCCCTAACCAGCCATGCGTGGCTGGCTACGAGGACAGGAGGAGATCAGACAGCAATTCCCTCCTTCACCAAATCCCGCAAATGAGGCGGGATGCTGCAGAGGGGTCGACCGTAGGTCGGTCCTGAACCGTCATTCGAACTCGCCTAAAGTAACCTAAAATAAGTATATACAGTATATATATATACCCAAACGCCTCTCCCACCGCAGTGAGGTCGTGTCAGGAACAGGCAGGAAGGGCCTCAATTGCTCACATTCACTTAATCAGCTGTCATGACAATAATGCACCTGCCTCAGGGCAACATTATCCACAGCCCAGTCCCGCGGATTACTCAACGTTTACCCAGACTGCTTCATACACCCGTCGCCCCCCCCCCATATACCACATCGCTCCACTTTTTTCTATCCGTCGCGTATCTTTCACCCTCCCAGACGTCCAGGCCCCGCTGACCCAAAGCTTCCTTCACCCCATCCCTCCATCTCCTCCTCGGTCTACCCCTCCCCTTTACCATCCTCTCAATATGCCCAAACCATTTTAACACCCCCTCATCCGCTCTCTCCACAAGACTCCTTCAACTCCCACACCTCTCACGGATAACACTGTTTCTCACATGATCAATCCACCTCACCCCACAGATCGTCCTCAAGCATTTCATTTACAGTACATCCACTCTTTTTCTTTCCTTCGCATTCGCGACCCAAGCCTCACATCCATACAACACTGTTGGTACTATTATACCTTCATACATACCCAACTTCGTACCCATAGACACTGATCTCTCCTTCCAAACACTTCTTAGAGTACCCAGTACCTTTGCCCCCTTCTTCCACCCTGTGACTCACCTCCGCCTCCACAGTCATGCTCATCTGCCTTCTCACTTTCCTCACACTATTCACTTCTCTCCAAAACATCATCTTGTTCTCCCTGACATTTTCTGACACTCTCATACCCCATCTCTCATTTACTCTCTCTTTCAGCTCTCGCACTTTTCTCTTTACTTCTTGCCTCTTCCTCTTATACTCTTCCAAATCACCCACACTTCCGCTCTGCAAGTACCGAGCATATACTCCCTCTTTTGCTTCACCAACATTTCAGCCTCCACCTTCCGTCATTTACTACCCCATCGTTTATGTCCAACCCCAATCTTCCGTACACCACACACTTCCGTCTCACGCTTCAGCACCGCTTCACTAAATATCTGCCACTCCTCTTCCACACCCCTTGTTTCACTTTCTCCTATCCCGCACCATTCCTCATTCAGTTTCTCCTAAATATATATACTGTGTATATATACACTCGTATATGTTGCAGTAAAAACCCGAAATTCATCAAAACCAGTTTTACCAGTCAAAACTAGGAGCCACGAAGGTCGTTCGCCAAGACTGGTACAGTTGGTCCCGTATTACGCGAGGGATACGCTCCGGGAAATCCTCGCTTAATCCGGAACATTCCGACTATGGAAAATAAGAGGATAGGGACCTGGGACCAAGATTCGATATTTCATAATAAATACTCCTATTTCATAAAAAAAGGATAATTAAACACAAACTAACTTAAGTAGTTGATAGTATTTACTTACAAATTACCTTATATAATATAGGACACATAAATTGATATAAACATAAAATTTAATAATTAATAGTACTGTAATCTACACTTACAAATTAGATGGAAGATCATCAGTTTCCTCTTCTTGTGATGAAGTGGTGGAAGTTGAGGGAGATCCTGCAGAAACACGTTCAATGAACGCCGTAATATTCTGCTGCTTCGCTTTCCTTTGCGAGTCTTTGTTGAGCGTTTTGTAGCGTGAAATGAGTTGATCAATGCCCCTCTTGAAATTAAGAAATCACTCCATGATCGGGTCCAATTCCACCATCCTACCACCCAAATTTCGAGCATCATTCAGGCTAGCTTGACAGGCTCGTTCTCCTCATTATCATCATCACTGCTGGATGATGCAGCAATCTGCTCAAGCTCCTCATTGCTGGGCTTTTCCTGGTGGGAATCGAGGAACTCACCGACCTCTTCGTCCTGGATGTCGCGTATACGGCGTTTTATATTCGTGTTCTACGGATAATTAGTCACGTTTTATAACTCGCGTATACGACGTTTCGCGTAATCTGGACTCGCGTAATACGGACCGGACTGTAGTACCTAGTCAAAACTAGTTCCACCTAAGGCTGTTGGGAAGAACCCGAAATATACGGCTCACATAGCTTACTAAGCCTACTTTTCACCTACTTTTAACTAACTGAATGCCCGGTTAGGTCAGCTGAATGCCTAGTTAGGTCAACTGTACGCCATTGACGACTGGTTAAGTTAAGTCGTAATATTTTCGTTAGTTTTAACGAAAATATCACGACTTAACCGGGCATTCAATTAGTTAAAATTAGGTTGAAAGTAGGTTTAGTAAGCCGTGTGAGCTGTATATTTCGGGTTCTCCCCGACAGCATTAGGTGGAACTAGTTTTGACTAGGTAATACTAGTTTTAGCGAACAACCTTCGTGGCTTCTAGTTTTGACTAGCAAAAACTGGTTTTGACAGATTTTGGGTTCTTACTGCAATATATATATATATATATATATACACGGTGAACCAAAAGTAGGTGGACAGTAGGTTGAATACGGTTTGTGTTATATTATATTATAACTATGGTGTTCATTATAACTATGGTGTTTGTGTTTTATTATATTAAATATTATAACTAAATTTATTTAAATTTTATTTTGTATTATAGTATACAAAAAAATTAAATATGTATTCTCAAAATAAACGTTATCATTACTGTCCACCTACATTTGGTTCACCCTATATATTAATATATATATATATATATATAATAACCATACGTACCGTTTTGAACGGGACAGTACCGTTTTTTTTTATATTTCCTGGCCGTCCCGTCGTTTTAATAAAAATGTCAATTTTGTCCGGTTTATGTACTTACTTTTCATGAATACAGAATATTACATAACCCCCGTCCCTTTTTTGCCATCCCAATGTCCCGTTTTGTCTCAAGGAAATATGGTCAGCCTATATATATATTCTTAAGGAATAGTGACAGAATGGCGTTTAAAAGTGTTTGTCACTTTGCACTTAGTCTCTGCCTACGGAGGTGAGTCCTGTACATCCTCACTAACGTGTATTCAGAACACGGTTAGAGATTATAAATTATCCAATTAAGAACCATGTTTACTCTCTCCCAAAGGTTGACCAAGCAGAGGAAGGAAAATATTTGTACACCTTGTATCCGATACTATTTCCTTAGAATATATTATATACAAAGAACATATGAGGCCATTAGAATAGCACAGGCGTATCCTCCGGTTTCCCGATATCCCGTTTTGCGCACTAACCAATCAACACGCTGTATTCCGTGGGTGTGACGCGCCCCCTCCACACGGGCTTGAGACCAAAACCATTAAACTCGGTTCAGTCGTTAACGAGTAATAACGCATACTAACGCTACTGAGTAATAATTTGATTTTCGGGCGTACGGCCTTTCTATTCTATACGCCTCATATAATGGTTTTTGAAATGTTTTTCTATCATTTTAACGCATTCCTCCTCCTTGCTTTCATAGTATACTGGGATTCTACTGTAGGTACGAACTTTTTTATAGTTTTCTCGAAATTTTATTTAACCTCGCGAATTTGATCATATTCATTCATTCAATCACAAATTTACTTATTCTTTCATTCTTTATCGTATTCAGAATGTGCTCTTACTGTAGCCATGATCCGGAGTGTGGATTTTGTTTCTTGGGAGAATTGGATAATGTTCATAATACGACCTGTCTGGTTGCCAATCACACGCAATATAACGAAGTAAGTTTCATTATAATTTATATTTATTTTACGCTTCGTTTTAACATGTAAAAATAAAACAAGTTTTGGAAAATTGCGTAAATTAGTGATGAGGACATCGACTTTACTTTGAAAATACTACACGATTCACTGACTTTTCACCGTCACTAAAAATGAAGTCCAGTCTATGAAATAAACAAAAATAATAAAAAAAAAAGCAAATGATTCGGTAGTTGGATGGGTGACCGTCCTCCGCGTTCATATGATGTAGCGACCCTAGGTTCGGATCCCGCGTAAAGCTGTAGAAGAAGGTTAAACAAACCCAAAATAATAATTTTCTTCACAGGTGAGCACAAATGGAACCTGCGCCAATCCTGAAAAGTTTGACGCAGTTTTGCCTACAACTGGTGCCCATCGAAGTACGCGTGGCTTTCTATTGTAGGTCTCTGTCTTTACTTGTGCTTCTTTGCTCCTGGTAAGTAGGTTCACAAGATTTCTTTCCACTCATTGTTATTCCCATTTTCATGCGCAGTCCGCAAATAGGAATGCTCCAAATGGAAATTCCAAACTTAAGAAAATCTTCCTGATTTGGGAAATTATATATATATATATATATATATATATATTATAATATATATATATATATATATATATATATATATATAAAGAGGGATGGGATGCCAAATGTATGCCAGAGAGAATTTTCTATATGAAAAAACATAAATCTTGATTTAAAGTGAGTAATTCTATATACAGTGGGAATAGGAATAGTTCAATTTGAGAATTGACTCTGTTGAGATTCATGTAAATTTCTCATTCGTGGACGATGACAAAGGAGAAAATGATAGAGATTAGAAAGAGACCTTCAGATTACGGTAAACATTCAAAATTTGTATTCTCATTTTTACAGTTTGTTTTTGTAATGTTTACAAACAAACAAATACTTTATTTCAGATTCAACAGGTACAAACATTAGGAGCTATTGAAGAATAGGGACCCCAGCCTTCTTTAGTTAGCTTTATAAGGCTAACTAACGAAAATATCATGACCTAAACCTAACCAATCGTCAAGGGCGTACAGTTAACCTAACGATTGGTTAGGTTAGGTCGTGATACTTTCGTTAGTTAGCCTTATAAGCCTAACTAAAGAAGGCTGGGATCCCTATTCTTCAATAGCTCCAAACATTATACAAGAGGTCCATAGAAGATTAAGAGATAGTTGTCTGGAGCACTGACTAAGGAGGCCAGTGAATCACTGTGCATAATGAACATACAATTAACTGCCTACGCCAGTGCTTCCAGATTTGAGATTTATAAAATATATCGCTAGTTTTTAAACTAGTTTTCAAGTAATTTAAATTATTAGTAAGGCAGTTTAATTGTTGATTCGTTTTTTTTCGTTATAATTATAAGTTTTTGTCAAAAACAAAGGTGTGTTTCTGGTTACCAATTAAGGTAGCCAGAAACACACTTTTGTGTGCAAGAATTTCCACTTGCAAAATCCTCAAACTGGTGGTAATTAGCGAAAAGTAAAAAATATTAGTTACCATTATCATTATTTTTTTTTTAATGTCTAGTGAAGTTTTAGTAAAACGGGTACACTTGCCGATAAAAACAGGTATAAAACAGGTATACTTGCCGATAAGTGTAAACAAAACAAAAATAATTTAAACAAAATAAATTCTTCATTTGAGGAAATAGGTACAAAATGTATATAAAGCATGCGAGTCGGTGGTGTAGTGACTTCAATGAATCCACCGATTCCGGGTTCAATTCTCGGCGAAAGCAGGTAGCGCGCAGCTTACCTAGCTGTTCATCCTTCCAGAAAAAAATAGTTTGGTAGATAAATGGGTATACTGGGTGGCCTAGTGGTTAAGACACTGGGCTACAACTACCTACACCACTGCTCCATATTCTAGATTTATAAAATATGTCAGTTACCAGTCCACAAACCATGGCTTCTGTTATCTTATCAACTTACTTATTTCTATTTCAATAAACCACTCCAAACTAAATTTTAATTCACTAATATATTTCCCATACCTTAATCCTTTCACTAGGGGTGGCCCAGATACGGTTCCAAAATTCGTAGCATTAAGAAATTCGCCGCAGCGAAAGGGTTAACCTCCAAAGGATAACTACCCCATAAGATTGGTATCCTGCAAGAAACCCATCTTTTTTTATCTCTTTTGTTTATCTTTGCTGACCTTCCCTATTTCATGGAAGTCGCTGGGTTGACTATTTACATCCTTGAAGTCCTGTTCCCATAGCCATATATTCCCGCGCACAGAGAATGTCAGCATTCTCCTCTAAGAATTTATTAATTATTATCCGCCTATGTGTACCGTTATTGCAGAAGTTTAGGCCTCAAAAATTATACGTGACATTGAATGATATATTAGTGAGCTGAAAGGTTTCTGCCATCTAACTCATGAGAAAGCACATTCCCTGCGTGTTAACTGTCACTTATACCAAGTACAGCACTAGGCCAAGTTTGATTTTCATCCACAAGACCAGGCATATTGCCCTCAAAATCACTCCCTTCAGAATTTGTGAGGGGAGTCTAGATAGTTTCCTTCCTTTCCCTTATTAAACCACCGTGCATATGCCCCTTTTGACCATAGTTCCGGGTCCATAAATGACGTACGGCGTGCATTTCGGGCAGATTATATTTAGCTACGCCGCAGCCTAACTAAATATGAGGCTCTCTTAGCTAATTAGGAAGAACTAGCTAAGCCACAAAAGTATAAAACGCCAGAAAACGCAGTTAAACGTTGTATCAATTTGAAAGTTGCCATAACTTTTGAACTTTTAAAGATATTTCGTCAAAATATTTTCATTGTTATTTTTATATATTTATTGTGACTGCATTTTCATTGCATTATATACATAGGCAGAAATGTATAATCAACACTTAACGAATAAATTAGAATTGCCTTTGCAACATTTCGATAAAGTTTATAAACACAAATGGATTCATTCACTATCTAATTAATATTCTATGTAATTGCAGGAATGGGACCCATGCCTTGGTGTATCAATAGTGAAATTTACCCCAATTGGGCCAGAGCCCGATGCACCTCCATCGCAACATCGATCAATTGGGGTGCCAACCTCTTCGTCTCCCTCACTTTTCTCTCTCTTACCGAAATTCTGACGAAACACGGTTAGTTAAAAATGAATACATATTTTATTTACTTCGGTTACGTAGTGGCCACGTTCCAACACCGCTTCCCATCACGTCAGCGAAGTTAAGCGACACCGGAACTGGGTTGTAATTGGATGGGTGACGGTTCTTTTGCGTTCTGATGATGCAGCGAGTCGTACGTACTGTAGATGGCTCGTATCCTACGTTAAGCTGTAGATCCCCTCCATTACATGCCTTCGTTGTTACAAAGAGAATTAAACAACCCCCAAACATTATTATTATTATTATTATTATTAATTTATTTAGTAAAATAACCATTAATAATTTGAATTAATGTTTTATTATCAATATTAATTTTGCTTAGTTTCTAAATGAAAAAAAGGGTCATGTATTCAAATGTACAGTACGTACGGCTCGCTACATCATCAGGACGCAGAAGAACCGTCAGTCCGTCACCCATCCAACTATCTGTATTACTCTCGTATAAAAGCCAGTAATAACTAAACATTTTTCATTTAACAATAAGAATTATTATTTTTATTAGCTAGTAACTGGTAAAATAATAATAGATGCAGTATCTGTTAACGTTGTTATTAAGCTTACCTTAACCATATTATACACAGACGTAACATTTTAATTAATTACTGATTAATTGATTAATCAAACAAACAAACAAACACACTTTATTTCAGACTCAACAGGTACAAACATTATACAAGAGGTCCATAGAAGATTAAGAGATAGTTGTCTGGAGCATTGACTAAGTAGGCCAGTAAATTACTGTGCATAATGAACATACAATTGCCTACGCCAATGCTTCCAGATTTGAGATTTATAAAATATATCGGAGACCAGCCCACTAACCATATTGACCACAAACAGCATACTGGCACTAGAAGGAGCACCATTTATAAATCTTGGAGTTTTAATAAACTCCTAAAAATATTATTATATGCAACATATAATTTTCTCAAATTATACATCCTGTAGTTCCACCACAAATGAGCTGTATACATTGGAGTACAAAAATTTTTGAACAAAATTAACTTCACATCTAATGTACACATATGAAATTTTCTAACCAAAGTATTTCCCTAAGCATATAATTGCCTACATTACCTTAGAATAACAGTCATCTGAAAGACTATCCGTTAGTATGTGGCCAAGATACTTAGTCTGCGTCACTTCTGACAGCACCATACTATTCCAGTGAAATTCAGGAAATTTTATATATTTGTAGGCCTTGGTCCTCATAATCATAAGAATGACTTTTAGCAGGATTATATTTTATGTCGTTATCCTTCCCATACCTTTCACACACCTTCAAAAGTGTGCTGAGCCCTTTTACGGATGGAGAAATAAGAACTAGATCATCTGCATACATCAGACGATTAACAATCATTGTACCAATATAGCAGCTATTTACGGATGTTCAGCACAACAGATAGATTATCCATATAAACATTGAATAAGTAGGGAGATAATATTCCTCCCTGCCTGACACCAGTGGTCACAGAGAATGGCTCTGAATTAACCCCACCCCATCTTACAATCATTGTCTGGTGATTATACAAGAATATTAATCTACGGACCAAGTAACCAGATACATTATAATTTACAAGTTTCATTAGTAATTGGTCATGATTAACACGATCAAATGCCTTAGAGGCATCCAGGAAACACAAAAATACATTAGCATCTAGAGTTTGGTATTTACAGACATCAATGTTGGGAATAACAGCGTTACTAGTAACGCCGTTACGTAACGATGTTACTTTTTTAGTAGCTGTAGCGGTAACGCCGTTACTATCGAGATGTAACGAAAATGGTAACGGCATACTTTTTAGAGCGATTTCAATCGTTACTCGCTACTCGTTACTTTCAAACTGATCATTTGACTAGTATCATTTATTTGCTGTTAATTAGCTGTTAGCTCCTCCAAACAAGGACTACCAGATGCCAATTTTGAAAAACTAGTGTTCCTGAAATCGAACAACACATACCTAAAAAATCTGCAAGATTAGTTGTTGTTTTTTGACAGGACATTTTTTTATTTATGTTTGGATTTTTTTGTCATATATGATAGAATATAATTTGGTATTATTAAGGCTTTTTTTACGCTTTAGTCTTTTCTTGAAAGTAACGGTAGCGGTAACGATAACGAGTTATTTTTTCATAGAAGTAAATGAAGCGGTCACGACGTTACATTTTTATCAATGTATCGGTAGCGGTAACGCCGTTACTTATAGAAAGTAACGTGCCCAACTCTGCAGGCCATTTCCTTCAAGGCATACACACACACACACACACATATATGAGGCCATTAGAAGAGCACAGGCGTATCCCCCGGTTTCCCGATATCCCGTTTTCGCGTAGTAACCAATCAGCACCCTGTATTCCGTGGGTGTGATGCGCCCCCACACGGGCTTGAGACCAAAACCATCAAACTCGGTTCAGTCGTTAACGAATAATAACGTTCGCTAACTTTATTAAATGCGTTTATCTCAAAACTTGATTTTCGGGGGTACGCCCTTTCTATTCTATAAGCCCCATATCAGCACTGTGTTTCTTTTTGAAACCAAATTGGTTATCACTAATATACAGGTAACATTCAAGTCTATTAATGAATATATATTCACACAACTTAGACATAATTAATATTTGAGCCCCCATACAATTATTTTTTTAATATTTAATTCCAGGCGCTTTCTACCTCTACATGTCGTTTGCCTTATGCGGGTTCTTCACTTTCTACTTCATATTACCCGAAACGAAAGGCGTAAAACTGGAAGAAGTAGAATCTATTTTCGAAAAACCTCTTTGCTCTTTAAAACCTTGGAAGAAAAAGAAAAATAAAGATGAACTTATCTCTTCTCTTCATGAAGAGTCTTACGGAACATTATAACAGAAAAATAATATAGGATGAGTATTCCACAGTGTAACATCAAAGTCCTACTAGTGCTGTGATAATTTTACTGTAGGTCCCGACAATTTTTTTCTATTTTTTGTTATGATAACGCTTGTTTACATTGTACAGGAGAGCAAAAAATGGGAATTTGATTGTCCGAATTGTTACTTCAAATTAACAAAAAATTAAGTTTATTTCAGACTATGATTAAAATTTTAATGGTAAAAAAAAAGGTTGTTAAAGTCTCATTGTACAAAAAAAAAAAATGTTTTTGTAAAAAAAAAAAAAAAAGTTTCGTTTTAAGTTTTTTTTTTTTTTTTAATAAACATTAAATATTTTTACTTCTGCCATGTGGAATCGAACATGGCGCAGATATTTTTCTTTTAATTATTAAGGACACACATTTTGTATTTTTAACTCTGATCATTTTATAACTCACTTCAACATCGATAATAATCTTTTAGGTACGCGTTAAAATAATATATCGAAGAAGCTCATTTCCCCACGACGCGGGGGTGAATGTGCCCCAAGGGTCATCCGAGCCAGAGCAGAAACAGAGTAAGCGGCCAACTCAACTTCACCCGATGGATCTCAGCGGCCAGGAGCGAACCAGCGCCACACCGCTCGGAGTCCGCCACCGTAACTAAAATATATATATATATTTATTTTTTATTATAATAATAATACATTCAACATAATCCTGTTAAAGGAACAGTATCATAAAATTTAGCATCTTACTGTAATATCGCAAATTTTTTGTTCATGGCGTTACGGATGTTCGGCTGATTTTTAATATTTAAATTTTAGTTTGATATTTTAATACCATTATTTTCAATGTGTACGTTTGTACAAAGTACTATTATAGGGATTATGGCTGTGATTGTGGTGGTTGATGTTCATTATTGTATTTTGAATTGTTTAAAAGGTAGTAAAAGGTTTTTTTAATATTTTTTACATATATTTCATAGCTACTGTAAGGGTTTTAGTAACCAAGTCATGTAATACATCTCGCATCCCAAGGATAATTTTAAAAGGCTAAAAATATTAAAAACTAGAAATATTAAAAAAAAAACTAGAAATATTAAAAAAAAAATAGTATCATAAGAACATAAACTCGGTCATAAAGTGACTACGTAATTTTGAAAAATGTAGCTAGCGAAATTATTAGGAGTTGAAATTATTAGAATAACAGCTCCATCGATTTTTAATTTAATCAGATAGGCTTTATCTTTAAGTAGGCTCGTGTCACGAGCACCTCAGTTTCCCAAATTATTTGTTGAAGTTAAAGTAATCTCGCTTTACTCAACTTTTGGCAAGTTATCAAATTTAGTAGAAGTATTCAATTACGGCTAAGTTCAACTAAAGACCCATTTGGGTCGTTTTTCTTTCTTTTTTTAATTACTATACTCGCAGTAGCTCGCCATGGCTGGCAGTTACAATTTATATTTTATCGTACAGTATCTGTACTTAGAGAATTAAGTAAGATATTAAATCTATGGCGGGTCTCAGGATTAAATCTAGAAAGTTAATTACATTTTGGCATATACATTTTTCTTAAGAACTGTTTAAATAGATAGATATTTTAAGTCTTACTGCGAGAGTGTGTGTGTGTGTGTGTGTGTATGTGTATATATATATATATATATATATATATATATATATATATACCTTAAACCTTATGAACCTTATGTTGTTTCGTGCATTGGTCTCTCTTCACACGGAGGTCAAGCTGGTGGCCCCGCCTCTAGGTCTGGCTTGGTGGAGGAGCGAGTTGCTTTCTTGCGCTCTCCACCGTACATAGCCAGGCTCGCCAGGCTCATCTGGCACCGTTCTGAGCCAGGCATCCAGTCTTCTCTTGAAGACTTCAATTTTGACCCCCGTTACGTTTCTGAGGTCCTTTGGAAGCTGGTTAAAAAGTCTTGGCCCCCTGACAACCAAGCTATTTTCCTTCAGAGTTGAGGAGGTCCCTTGTCGGGCCTTTAATTTGGGAACACTACACATTCTGCCTTTCCTATTTTCCAGTGTTGTTTGAATGGTAATTGGGTTTAGTTTTAGGTTTGGTACCAGTTTTTCGATCATTTTCCATATGTAGATTATGATGTACCTCTCTCTTCTTCTTTCCAGTGAGTATAGATTTAGTTTACGTAGTCTTTCCCAGTAGTTGAGTTCTTTGCAGCCATCAATCTTGGCTGTGAAATGCCTTTGCGTTTCTTCTAGTTTATTAGTTTCTTCCTTTTTATATGGGGACGTCAAAACTGAGCAGTATTCAAGTTTTGGTATAATCAGTGTTTTTAGCAGGGGAATCATTACTGTCTTGTCTCTTCTCTTGAACGTTCTTAGTACCTGTCCGGCGACTCTTTTTGCTTTATTTATCGCTACCTGATTTTCTGTTTCGAATTTCGCATCATCTGTCATTATTATCCCGAGATCGATCTCTTTCGTGCTTCTCTGAATTTCCTGTCTATCTGGAGCATAATATGCAGTCTGTTTAAGTTCTTCTTTTCTACCATATCTCAAGAGCTGAAATTTCTCGGTATTAAATGACATGTTGTTGTCTTCTGACCATTTGTATATTTTGTTCGTGTCCCTCTGCAAGGCCTCCACGTCATGTACATCGCTGATTTTTCTGCTGATCTTTGTATCGTCTGCAAAGGATGTTACTATACTGTTGCTGTTTACTCCGCTGTCGATATCTGTTAGCATGATAATGAACAGGAGTGGGGCCACTACTGTCCCTTGTGGTACTGAGCTGCGTACTTCTGATTCTGATGATGATATATCTTGAATTTTGACGACCTGCAGACGTTCTCTGAGGAAGTTGTAGATCCATTTTCCCACTTTGCCTGTTATTCCCATATATTTCATTTTATGTGCTATTATACCATAGTCACATTTATCGAAAACTTTAGCAAAATCTGTGTATATAACATTGTAGTTGTCATTGCCTTCCAATGCATCTAAGATATTGTTGTAGTGTTCTATTAGTTGTGATAGGCATGATCTACCTGATCGGAATCCATGCTGATTTTCGTTGAATCTTTCCCGTGTCTCCAGGAAATCATAAATTTTCCCTCTAACTATTCTTTCAAATACTTTGGTGAGGTGGGACGTCAATGACACTGGTCTATAGTTCTTTGCTTGAGATCTGTTCCCTCCTTTATATATAGGGACAATGTTTGCTCTTTTCAAGATGCTCGGTATTTCCCCAGTGTCTAGGGATCTTCTCCATATCCAGTATAAAGGTGTAGCTATTTCATTTTTACAGTTTTTAATCAATAATGCGTTCCAATTGTCCAGACCTGCAGCTGAAAGTGGTTTCATTTGTCCTCTCTCTCTCTCTCTCTCTCTATATATATATATATATATATATATATATATATACTTACTTACTTCGTAGCCCCCGGGTTCTCTTATGCGAACCCGGCGGCGCTCAGGTATCCCGCGACCACCGTGGGACGGGTCCATAGGTCTCGTAGAGAGGTAATGTTGGAGTTGTGTCTTTGTTGAGAGAGAGTGTGGCAGTGTAAGAGTAGGTGTTCTGTGTCCTCAGGGTGGAGTAGCATTTTTGACAGGTGGAGGTGTCAGCTAGGTGGAGTCTGTGTCTGTATTGTTGGAGGGAGGGGTGGTGGCCTGAACGGAGCCTGGCCAGAGTAACTCTTGTTTTCCTTGGGAGGGTTTGTTCGCTCTGATGGACTACAGGGGGGGTATCGTGAAGGACAGTGTTGTGTGGTTGGTCGAGTAGGTATTTCCGGGTGAATTCTGTGTGGAGATGTTTAATGGGGTTGATGTTTAGGGGAGGGGGGGGGGGATATTGTTCAGTAGCTGTGAATAGTGAGCAGCAGGAGTACGTTTTTTGTTGCGGGGTGGGGGATTGTGTAATGTGAGATGGTGACAGGGGTGGTCTGGGGCCAGTGCTCTGGAGAAGAATTGAGTCCCTGTCATGTTCATGTGGTGTTCGATGGGGAGTATTTTCGTATCTGCATGTAGATGTGGGATGGGTGTGGTTCGGAGGCAGCCAGTAATGCTTCTGAGACCTCTGTTTTGTGTGGTCTGTATCTTTTTCTGGTTTGTATGGGAGATGGACGGGGACCAGGCGGGGGCAGCGTAAGTTAGGGTAGTGCGTACAAACTGTTTGTATAGGATACTGAGGGATTCCTTCTGTTGACCGAATGTTGTGGAGGTGAGTGTTCTGAGAGCGTTGAGTTTTTTTGTTGCTTTGGAGCAAATGTTTGATATGTGAGGGGAAAAGGACATGTGTGTGTCTAGGGTAGGCCAAGGATTGTTGGGGTTTTGTTTAGAGGTAGGGGATGTCCCATGAGGGTGACTCTCGGGTGTGCTTGGGATTCGTGGCGGTCTGAGGTTAGGAGGGTGATGGAGGATTTTTGAGGGGATGCTGACATCCTATTGTTAGTCATCCAGAGTTCCAGATTGGTAATGTACTGCTGGATCAGGCGTGTGGCGGTGTTACGGTTATGGTGTTGTGCTGTTATGGTCAGGTCATCTGCATAGGAGGAGACGTGGACATGGGGGGAGAGAGGTTGTGCAAACCCACAAGGAAAAAGAAAAACGATTTCAAGGCCTTTCGTGTATTCAGAGCTACACCTCGTCAGGGAATTCCCTGACGAGGTGTAGCTCTGAATACACGAAAGGCCTTGGAATCGTTTTTCTGTTTCCTTGTGGGTTTGCAGCATTCATTCATTTCGCGTGTTTAATTGTGAAATTCATCCCATATATATATATATATATATATATATATATATATATATATATATATATATATATATATATATAGGGTTGAAATTGAATATATAACAGTGACATTCGGATATTAACTTCACTGACGCTAAAGTTAAGATAAGTTATAGTAATTTTAAAAATATTTATTGGGTTAATATGTTTTAAATGACATAGGCTGGACCTGTAAATCAAAATAACTTTTTATGAGGTAGTTTTAGTCGCGTTATTCAAATTTGTCACTCATTTTTTATGCAAATTTGTTGAAATGTACTTTTTAATAAAATATTTCTTGTTTTGGCTATAATGTACTTTTTTTCATGAAATATTTTTCCTGATTGGGCTATTTTTTCGCTACTCTGCGACTTAATTACTTTGTTGGTTTTTGTTCTGGCTATTTTTTTTTTCTAATTGGATTCAGTTTGGTCGTGTTTGTGATAGAATTATGACGTGCTGTTCGTGTGGTTTCTGACTTTGAGAACTTGATTCGTCATGTGCCCTATATGAAGAGAAAGCATTGGATGTTTTTATCAATTACGGCATTATTCTCTCATCCTTAACTTGCCCGATATGTGAAAGTGAGTGCCTAATACGAAAAGATCAGAAGATATTTAGGTGAAATAACCAATATTAACCTGTTAGATTAATTGAATGCCCGGTTAGGTCAACTGAATGCCTGGTTAGGTTAATTGAATGCCTGGTTAGGTCAACTGAATGCCTGGTTAGGTTAATTGAATGTCCGGTTAGGTCAACTGTACGCCCTTGATGATTGTTTAGGTTAAGTCGTGATATTTTCGTTAGTTTAAACGAAAATGACGAGAGCAAACTTTTCTGGTTAATTTTGAGGTGAACATGTTGGCCCTGTTGGGTTATGCTTTATTGTATAAAATGTAGTCAAAAATACATTTTTCAAGTGTATTTTGGTGTGCTTTGTTCGAATGTGACCTTCATTTTTTGTGCAAATGAACGAAAATACAGATGTCATTGCATGGCCCAAACACGTATTTCTGTTCATTTGCACAAGAAGTGAGGGTCGTGTTTGATCAGAGCACACCAAAATACACTTGAAAAATGTATTTTTTATTTCAACTTCAGGCCATGTCATTTGCGACATAATTACCATTTATTGATTATTCTGGACAGTACTTCAAGGTGTTTACTTTTATTTTAATTGTTTTTGTTGTTGTTGTTGTTGTTCCCCAAGGTATGTTTTAAAATTTTGAATTGTGCGCGCCCTTTAAATTTTCCTTTTTTATATAAATTATTTTGCATATATCACGCCCGGTATTCTTTGCACTTAACAATTTATTCATTAATAAATATTTTTACATTATAAATTTTTATTTAAAAAATTTCCGAAAACAATTTATTTAAAATAAAACTCAGAAAAGCGCGACAGTGAAATTTAGTGAATGTGATTTCCGCCTTTAGGAAAGTTGCTAATTGGAATCCCAGTCAAAAAATTTGCGATGTCAGATGTCAGTGATTAAGGTATTGTCCGTGGGTCGTCCCTCGAGGTTGTCGTCTTGAGTCGTAGGCTCCTTGAAATTACCCATGTGCAGTTGAAAAGGATATTAAATTTCAATCAAGACGGATGTGAAAATGAACCGAGGTCTAAAATGTAAAGTTACGGTACTTTAAATATACTGTAGTATTTATGGTGTATTTCCTACAATGAAGGTTTAGTGTGTATTCTGAAACGATCAAAGATCTCAAAATTGTTGGATGTTCGAATACTCATCACCGTATACTGTTTATATGAAGTAATCGTATTATATTTTCCTTCGAACTTTGACATATTTTTACTATCAGCTACCAAAGTCAAGATACACTGCATCCATTTCTATGCTTAAGGACGAAAATGGAACAACGAACCAACCAGGATACACCGGGCCAGAAAGTAGGCGTGGTTCAGTGTATGTCAACTATTTAAACCGAAGCAACCTCATACAAATTTAAAGACCGGACGTAAGATGTTCTAATAATAGTCAGCAAAAATTACTCCTTTTAAGAGCAATTACATCGCCACATTATGTTCACATTAATATTTCAGTTGCAAGTTAAAACATTTAAGCAATTTTGACGATCGAAAGTTGCTGTAGGCATCCCAAATAATAATTTTTGAAAATAATATCCATGAATCTCTGATTTGACTTGAAGAAACTAGATGATTAATTTCTCTTCTGAGCTCACTCGGCATTTATCGCTGAACAGTTCTCAACAATTAAGTCCTATAAGAAATCCACGACATATGAAAAGTTCAAAGTCATGAGGCAGTTATAAATAGTGCCGAGAGTCATATAAAGGAAAAAAAAAAAGCAAAAAATAAAATGTATATAGAATAAATAAATAAATATATATATATGTGTGATAAACGTAAATAAAAAATATTCGGTAAAAACTAATGGTTAATATGTAGTTTCGGATCACCTGAAGATCCGTCACCCCAGCCTTTTTCAGTCTAACTAACGAAAATATCGGACCTAACCTAACCAATCGTTAGGTCAACTGTACGCCCTTGACGATTGGTTAGGTTAGGTCGTGATATTTTCGTTAATTAGCCTTATAAAGCTAACTAAAAAACGTTGGGGTGACGGATCTTCAGGTGATCCGTAGTTTTCATACCACCAGATTTTTTGACAAAGTTAGAAACCACGTTTTTTTCATACAAACACCGATCGGGTGAATTCTTTATTCGTCGGGCATAAATCACAATTGAGTTGAAGCATTCGGGAAGGAAAGGCGAGTTTGTTTACGTTCATGGATTTAACAGAAGCTGTTTGGGAACTGGGCTCGAGAGTCCCCGATGTTCACAAAGACTTAGATCAAAAACTCAAACGAAGGACCAGACGCCCTATCCAAGGAATCGGTCGAGTTCCTTTCTGAGCGTCAAGGGGGGGGACGCTGCGGTCAGGAGTAAATGGTGTAAATAATAATTACTCCCAACTCAAAGCTCCCCTGAGAAGTAAATACCAGCTCAGAAATAAAGAGGACTGCGTACAGTAATAACATTCCCGAAACAGTATTCCCCTCCCCAAATTAAATAGATAATTTGAAATAAACTAATTCCAAAAATAAATCCAAAATAGCCTTCGAACGACAATATCCAAGCCTAACCCAACCTTCAAAAATGGCCGAAATCTAAATCTAATTTAATTGATATACCGCAAAGAATTTTGGATATTAATATCCCACACTGAAAATATAAATTCAGTGTCAGCAAATAAAGAATAAATAATAAAAAATGAACAAATATCACAGATAACGATAATTGTGAACAGCGGAATGAGCTCCACGCGTTCGCTGAAATCAATGGGTACAAATTTAAGTTTACCCCGATTATTAACCTAGTCTAAAATTCTCAAACACCAATTTACAAACAAATGTATTAATATGCTTAAACTAAATGTACGTAATTGGGAAATAAGATTAAAGATCTATGATATGAAATTCCTTCAACATTAAATAAAAAATTATATGAAATTAAAGTGAAGTCGAAGTCAAATGCTACTTTGTTACAAATTTAAATTAAAGATTATACGTGAACAAAAATGAATGCCAAAGATGATAATGTTACAAATGAGTGCGCCAAGAGAAATGCCCAAACGTTCCAAAATCAAAAAAGTCACTGAATCCCACGAGCGTCTACCTCACTACCGAAATAAAAACAGCTGGTGAGGAAAACGCATGGAGGCACAAACCTTTTCTGGTACTTAAATATAACAACAATTATAATAAATTTTGCCTCTTTGGAAGATCAAATGCGAGAATTTATAAACTCCACATTCCCCCTAACGAAGATGGGCAATGCAATTGCTACTGGACGGAGTCCCCTCAAAAAATGTGATCCAAAAAACTGAAAATGTCGGTGATCGAATCGCAATTGTGCCTTCGTCTCTAATTGGCCAGATCGACTCTTCGTAGCCATCTACCACGGCACAATTATCTAATTCGGTCAATCAAAATTTTTCTGATTCTCCACCGCGAAGTGGCAATGAAGCGACTTATTCTAAATGACGTTTTATCCTTTCTCGAGCGAGGACGGCAGCATCTCTGATGGGTCTGCTATTCTTAACCTCGTTCTCTATCGGTAACCAGTAACTTCCTGAAGTCCCTGAGTGAAAGAGTAATTACGCGAAATTACTGAAAATTTCAGGTATTTCATGAAATCACTAGTTTCACACACTTACTGTAACATATCAAAGTAAAAAAATTCTTCCGGATTTTCTATTTTCATTGAAAATTGAATTGTTCCTTAAGCAACTCGCTCATCTCTTGGGTCATTTGTGTACTCGTTCATTCCATCTTTTAACGAACCATACTTTCTCTACATTTCATTTTCCTTTTCGCAAAAAGGTGTGAGCATATTTTGAGTTATGTTTTATGTTTTCTGCTTCTTTGATTTTCCCCTCGGTTGTTTTGTGTATGAATGGTTGTTTCTGGTCTATTTCTATTTCGTTTTTTTTGTTTGTTTGTTTGTTTTTACCTCTCGTTTCAATCTTTTGCTTCAGTTTTGTACCTGTGAATATTTTTTATGATTTGTTTCCATTGTCTAAATAATGTTCTGATTTTTCCTTTGAGTTTGCAACGTTTTCGTTTTTGTTTCTTGGGAACATGTTTCAGCAATATTGGTTTAGTTTCGTTTTCTACTATAAATAGTAATTTTAACTTTAAATCTGCATTTATACTTGCCGAATTTACTTTCTTTGAATTCATAATGAAACATTCAAATATTCCTCCCTCTCTCTTTCTCTCTAAATAAGTTTTAGATCTGGTTTCTGTCTTTATTCGCGTATCAATTAAGTTAGAATAAGAAAAATTACTATTATATCATCGTTACTCGTCAAAAATAAATCCAAAACGTTTTCTTTTCGAGTCGCTTCGCAGATTTCCTGGAGAAATGCATAATTTTCTATATCTAATAAAACTACAGCAGTATCCAATAAAACTATTAAAGCTCAGAGATGTAACCAAAGTGCTACATTTCATTTTCATTTACGAGTGTAAGAACAAAATCGTTAACGTCAAGAAATTCACTCGTATCAGACTAGAAATAGATCAAAGCATGTTGTTCCCCAATTTAGATTGGCTTCATCTCAAAAATTACCCATTTTCATTGGATTGAAACAGGGGCAGGATTTTTCGCAACGGGGGGCAAAACTAACTTATTAGTTCTTAGTTCTTATTAGTTCTTTATTAGGTAGAAAAAAAAATGCACTGCGGGTAGATGACGGTTTTTACTTGTAGTAGTCGCAGTGCATTTTTTTTTCTACCAGTCAAGTCCATTTTTTATATGTTATATGATACTATGATTAACTATAATCGTGTAAGTTTCAGTGAAATTGACCAAAAGGTTTTCGAGAGAAAAAAATAAATAAAACACTCAATATAATGATCTTTGCAAATAATTCCATTACTATATCCTTCAGTATAGTTTATTTAACACTTCTAAGTTCAACGACACGGCACTTCGGTAAAGTAAAGGTAAAGTAAACGACATTTCCTTGAATGTGGAAACACTGACTGAGCTGCAGTGGAATTATAGAAGTCGTTGCGTGGGCAAACACAAATTTCCAAGGGAGGGCAACTGCCCCCTCTTGCCCCCCCTCCGGACGCCCATGGATTGAAACTATGGAATTATTTAAATGCTGATATAAAAAATACTGTAAATGTAAATTCGTTTAAAACCAAGTTGAAGTCCCGATTAATAATGGAATACTAATAAAAATCTAGGATTGATATACATTACTGTATTGTTCGTTCATTTCTTTCTCGTGTCTATCAGGCTTTTGTACTGTATCAGTATCATATCTTCAATAATGACTTTGCACTTGTTATAATGTTATAATGTTTCAGACCAACAAAGACCCTAGGATCCACTCATGACTGGTCTACCTAACTGTGTTCGTAATTGTGTATTGCGCATGTCCTCCGTGGTGGCGGAGGGGACCTACAATTTTACGTGGGTTCCGAACCACAAAGCCTTAATTTTACTATCTTAAACTATATCCAATCTATCAACATATGCGTCTAATCGATTTTTAAACACGTTTATAGACGTGCTACGAATTACTTCTACCGGCAAACTATTCCAGCTATTTACTATTCTACATGTTTCATATCTATAACAATAACTTAAGATTAACATTTGTTTCAGATCTATTATAATTAATTAAGATTAATATACACACTGTATTTCTACTATTAGTTCGTTCATGTAATTAGAGTCATAATTTAAATGTGACTTGTATATCATGTATTATATATTATCTGCAATTAGTCTGAGAGCCCAGTAAAGCCTAGAATTTAAGGGACAAATTATATAAAATAAATAGTCTAATTATAATTAATAAATAATATTATTATATTATTTTGTATTAGTGTAATTTTGTAACATAAGAAATTGTAATATTGTATTATTGTAACAACAGAAACTGTATTATTTGTATTATTGTAATTTTGTAAGAGACTGTAATTGTCGTAATATTTACTTTACGTGTAAATTTGTAAACAAAAAATAAATATCTTCACAATGACTTTAATGACGTCACAATGATTTAAATTCATTGTCTAATTTTCAACTATTAGTTCGTTTATGTATTTTAAATTAATTAATAAATCTTATTCATGATTTATATATTATTAATCATAACTACCAATGAAGTGATGTTTTGTCCTTAATTAATTTGAGAGCCCAGTAAAGCCTAAACCTTAAGGGCCAAATAAAATAAAATAAATAGTTCAATTTCACAATTATTTACTTTATGCTAAAATTATTATAATAGCAAAAATTGTAAAATTGTAAATACATTTATTTTATAAATAAGGAATTATTCACTTTTTATAAGTACTAGTACAGTTCCCGCCGCTTCGCTGACGGTTAGACAGGCTAAACTACAAAAAAAGAACCCAGCCGTGAAAATTTTGAGCTTCACATTCTGTCAACATTTCTGAATCTGGTATTTCCCAAAACCTCCTCCTCACCCCCATTCATACAACTTGGGGGCTAACCCCCTCCCCCATTACCCCCACCCCTCCCCATTACCCCACCCATCCCCTATTACCCCCACCCCCACCCTTCCCCATTGCTAAACTACAGAAAAGAACACAGTCATGAACATCTTGAGCTTCACATTACCGCCCGTAATACAATTTCTGAATTTTTTTCTCACAATTTCTGAAAGTGTGACGGACAGACAGACGGACAGACAGACGGACAGCTCTCTTATTATAGTATAGATTATTGCCTGTATTCAAAGGTGGGCACCCGGGCCTCAAAAGGACCGACGGTTCCGGTCCCGGTCCTTGCCTCAAACTGGACCGACGGTCCCGGTCACGGTCCTTTCTGAAGATAGGACCTAGGAACGACTCGGTCCTCGGTCCTTATATATAATATAAGTGAAAAATTTGATTAAAATGAAATTAAAGACACCGGAAATCTTTAATTTTATTAACGTAAATTATAATTAATACAATACATAATGCTGAAAAAAAGTTATTAAGTTAAATGCTTGAGTTTCCCTTCAAGAAGACTAGCATTTCAAAATGGCTGTCACTGAGCCCTGACCTTTTCGGCTTGAGGACGTCCTTCCCCAAAGAGAAGAGCCTCTCCACGGCGGCACTGGATGGTGCCAGGTGTTGAAACAAGTTTCAGTTCAGTCTCAGTCTCTTTCTGAGTCTTCTGGAGGAAACGATCCATCTTCTTTAGAACTTCAAATAATCACTAAACACACTAAAATCACTAAAAAACCGTCCGGAATTGCTTTAAAATGGACCGTCGCTCCTCATTTCGGTCCTCACTGAGAAAAGGACCGAGTTCCTGGAATTCGGTCCTTTTGGAACTCGGTCCTGCCCACCTTTGCCTATTATATCATCTTTTGTAATGTCACCACGGAACTTATATATATATATATATATATATAGCTGATCATGTCATCACTATCATTGGTCATGATCGTCCGAGAGCTGATGATAACGACGTCAACTTTCGGCAAACCAGGGATCATCTGATATGATCATGGGTGTGGTCTTCGACTATGCCAAAAAGTATACGGCCGGAAACTATATAGTTACATAAATAATGATGTATAATTATGTATAAAATGGAAATATGTTAATGTCTTAATACTTTATTCATGGTGTCACTTTCGCGCAAGAAACAACTAGATTTATTGTGCGAAATTTCCTATCGTAACATCTTCATTTGCAAAATATTTAACAATGAAGTTGTATATATATATATATATATAATTATATATATATATAATATATATATATATATATATATATATGTATATATATATATATATTGTACTTAAAATGACAGGTAGTTTATTTAAATAGGTTGATTAGCCTCTTTACAAATTCAACTTGAACAATAGTTGTTAAAAGATAAAGTTGATAAGGAGAGTAATTAGAGACTTATCTGAACATTAAAAAAGAAGCGTACAAATGAACAAAAGAAAACTGAATAAAACATTAAAGCAACAAATGTTCAATGTGTCGCCCATTATTATTAATGGCACAGTTTATTCTTGCGCGCCGCCACCTGGCGAACTGCTATAGAAATGATGTCTTGATGAAGCTCATTCCATGTTCTCGCAGTTCGGATTTGGTAACCTTCTTGTCAATTACTGTGAGGCATGCGACTACAAACTTGCCGGTAAATTGCTACTCCTTAATGGTTCATTTACGTATGTTAGTGATGCCTGGGAGACTCACTCGTGGCTAGACCACTGTATAGCCTCCCACGATGGTTATAATATAATCAATAGCATGTCCATACTTTATGATGTATTTGAACCTACCTACGTGCCAAATGTTAATCCGAAAGAATATGTATAATTTCATTACTAGGGTCCAAAACAGCTCTAATGTGTTATTGCCTTCAGATACTGTGTACCTCTCACCTATATGGCAGTCTTGGTTCAGACAACTGCTGGTTTACAATACCTTATTTTTGTAAAGTAACAAAAATTATATATGCATATTAAGTTGTGTTATAATAAGATTGTGTTTGTATGTTGGGTTAAATAGCTATACTGGCCTTATTTATGTACTTGTATGTTAGGTTAAGTTAAGTAGCTATGTTGGCCTTATTTTTGTATTACGTTCAGTGTATAATATGTAAGATTGTACTTGTATGTTAGCTTAAGTGTCTATGGATTGTGAATGATCTGCAATAAAAATGTTTTGTTTTGTCTGTTTGTTTGATTGACATCTTGAATACATTTTTTGTAACCTTGTCAACTAAACGTCCACGATATGAAATAATCAATTGGATCTAAATCCAGACTATTTGGTAACCAATCTTCTGTCCAGTTGACTGGTTCGTATAGAAGCGCACCTGGCTTTATAGGTCTGATGCTGTTTTGGTCTGGAGCAGTGTAAGCTCTTTTTCTTCAATTAAGTAAGAAATAACGCTTTCTAAGTTATTGAAGATTGAACTCAAAATAAGTAAATTTCACTGCTATAAATTGGAGAAGTTTATTTAATCTAAATCCTCGTAGACCATGTGGTCTATTTAACCCTCAGTGGTTTTTAAATAGTTGCTGCTAATTGACCAGACAGTGTGACGACCTCCACTTCCATGTAATCCTACATGGCACTTTTTTCTATGCTATATGAAAATGTCATTACTTTTACTATATTTCTTCAAGAGGAGTGTGTCAGTTTATCTATTTGGGGTCAAGTTGACCCCATGGTTCCTCTCGTGTCATTTGATGTATATTTCATTTTTATGTAGTTATTTTCATGAATTTTACTTTATTTCAGAGATTTATTTCATACATACCCATACATAGATTAATTTTATAAATTTTTCTAAAAATGTCAAGAAAGACAATACATGATGATCGTGAAATTATAAAAATGCTAGAATCACTAGCAATACCAGAATTACTACCATTAGGATGATTTTTTTTAACCTTTATATTCTGTATCAGCATTCCAAACATAGAAAGAGATTATACTATTCATTGAAAGCTCTTAAATATCAAATACAATGTTTCATTCATGTGATTGTTTCATTTCAGACTTTTTATAGTACCATTCTGTAAGATTTTAGGTCCGATTCCAACAACGTAAGTAAACTGAAAGTTCCTGACAAGGATTAACAAATTAATACAAATTACGAACAAAGTTTTAAAAAAAATCTAAGTGCTCAACTAGTTCCTATTTATGTTTGAGAAAAAATTAGTTTTTATTAAGTACAAAATATATGACCACAATTCAGGAGTATAGTCGAGGGGTAACGCGGTATAACGGCGTTATACTTCCTAAAATTTCAGTGAAGTAGCGTTATACTCAAAGCTGGGCACAAACCGTTAATCCGTTAATCGTTAATTAACGAAGTTAACTTTTTCGTTAACGATTTAACTTTTAAGTTAACTTTGAAAATCATTATCGGACTAATTAACTTCCGTTACATTTAACTTCCGTTAACTCAAGTCCGTTAACCCAAAAAATTCATAAATAAACGTTTAAAAGTTTCTATTATTTTCAGTGCTGAGCAGGTGCGCAATTAATCCGCCACTATTAATAGTGATGAACGAATTTCCATTTCCCCAGTGCAAAATCAGGCGATATATTTGTTTCCGTCGCCACAATTTGTGTCTTACCAAATATGGTAGTTATTTATGGCATTGGTTTGAGCAAAACATGGTCGAATGTAAAATCAGGCGGAAAGATTTGCCATTTGAGTTGAATGTTTCAACTTCTTTCAAGAAATATCACGAGCATTTTAAGGCACTTTCAATATATATATGTAACAATTACAACAAATAACTACATTCGTTTCATTTGCAGTCTGTCTCTTGCGCAACATGTTTGTGCTAGTGAATATTTAAAAATAATCGTTGTCAAGTAAGTCATGTATATTTATAATATGTCTGTGAGTACCTTATTAGTAGTCTCCTTGATACATTTCAAGAACCATAAAACTGATCAGGTAAGATTTCAATTCTCATGTCACTTTGATGACATAAATTAAGTCAATTGATGTCTTACAATGGGAGCGTTTTCACCTTAACCCTTTATGTCCTGGCGGTACTTCTAGGTACCACATCTTTAAAATCTCCATAATTATTTTTCTACCCGGTTTTTCCAGGGTGAGGAAAAGCATGGAGGGTACAGTCGAAGAGGCCATGAAGCAGCAGTCCAACGAAGTGGCAGCAACAGTGGAGGCAGCAACAACGAGGAGGAGGAGGAGGATGACTTCTTCAGTGCTGTCATCCAGACAAAAGAGAGCAGCAGAAGCCACAGGTCACTCAAGGGCAAGGCCCAGAACTTGGGCAAGGCCCAGAACTTGGTCAAGACCTGGCTGGAGACCAACTCCAAGGACTTGCTGACAGATGCTGCCTTCTTGGGTGAGCAAGTGTTGGTGGACTTGTTCATCAAGTTCAACACAGCCATCCCCTCGAGTGCTGCAGTGGAGCGTTTGTTCTCTATGGGCAAGGACATCCTGAGGGCCAAGAGATCATCCCTGTCTGATGAAAACTTTCATATGCTAATTTTCATGAAGGGCAACATGCATCTCATGGACAAAATGGAGAACGAGAAGAAGAGGGAAAATTAAATTATATATATATTGTGTTTTTCATTTTTTTTATAATAAAAGTTAACGTTAACGGTAACTTCCGTTACATGTTTAACGGATTAGCGATTAACGAAGTTACCTTTTTGGTTAACGGTGCCCACCACTGGTTATACTATCTACTGTAGTAGCCGTAGCTGAATGATGAGCACTTACGGACTTTTATCCAACACTTATCCCCCCTAGTTTTCCGCTCCACTTCAGTGGAGAGTACCAAGACGACATATTTTGGAAGGTTGGTAGAAGAACATATCAAATCTCATGTTTCTGAGCATCAACGGACCACCACTTCATCAGTCTCAGGCGAAAACCTACGTGACTTCATGGCTAAAAAGACACCGATCTGCAGATGATACACGTTCCAGACAAGTTTCAAAGGAAACAGACATTTGTTCTGTATGGAGCCTATTGTAGACTATACGTAACTGTAGTATCTACTATATCACTCTAAAACTGCATTATACCGTATACATACGATTGATACGAGTATCTATATGTGTGTGTTTTATTCAAATTAAAAGTAACTAGAGCATGTACTGTATTTGTAGTTTTATTTACTAAATATATATTTTTTATTTTCGAATTAACTTTTACTATTTTTATACAGTAATTGTTCTATGAAACACTCTATTAAAGTTTTGCCTGTAGCGTTACCCTTCCTAAAATTTTAGGACTACACCACTGGACCACATATAATTTTATTTACATAATTTCATATAAGCGAAGCGTTTAACCACTATATCTATATCCTCACAGAACTATTTCGTTGTAATATATATACACAACGATAATTTTATATTCTTTAAATAACTTATTAATTAAATCTTCAATAAAGGGAGCTAGTTTTAAAAGTTAGTCCGGATGACGTCACATTAAATGTCTGTCGTTTCTTGACACTTCTGAGTTTGTCTACTATATCTAAAAAGAAGAAAATGTAGATATTTTAAATAATTTTGTACATTAAATTTCAAATACTTTCTGAAAGCTTGGGGGTTTTATTTTTGGCAATTTGAGCCTATTTTATGCGATGTTTTTTCAACATTAAATTAATTAAATCCTTAAATGTTTGCTTGTTGGCTGGAATAATTGTCTGGACCTAAAAACATTTTCAACATCTGTACTGCGACAGTGTACAAATTTTGCACAGTGTATATTTAGCTAAAGTTATGTAGGCTACTTTGATAGCTCTGTAAATAGTTTTATGTTAATTAACTGACTTGAAATTGACATTTTGTAAAATTTTATTATAAAATATAGCTATGACTTGGATGACCTCGATTGACCTAAATGGCTTCATGTTTTTCAAATGAAATGAAATATAATGTAGGCTAATGTAAAGCCTAGGCAGCTGTTTTGGTAATGACATTCTATGAACTGACGAAGCAGAGTCTAGTGGTTTACCTTAGGCCTACATCTTTAAGGTAGCCAAAGTTTGTGCCTTATTTTACTCTTCAGTAATTTTGAAATAGATTGATGATGATTAATAGTACTGTATTAATTAAATTAACCCTTCCAATATTTATTATAGCTGTGTGCTAATTACCTGACTTGAGATTAACATTTTGCACAATTTTATTATAAAATATAGCTTATGACTTTGATACTGTAACCTCCATAGGCCTCCTGAGTGTTCATGTTTTCCAAATGTAATGTAATGATTAGCTGACTTGAAACAGAAATGTTGCCAAATTCTATGGCATTTCTATAGATAATTTATTTGACTTTGATAATCTTAAAAGGCCCAAGTAGCTTTGTTATGTTATGTAATAGATTTTTACAGACCAAGAAATTACCTTATCAGTGGGCTACTATTAAGATTTTTAAAGAATTTGTTAACTAGGTCCACAAATATATTGAAAATTCAAGAACTGATTCAAAGACATGATCCTATTTTTGGTATAAAGATGTTTTGGCTCTTACACAAGCTAGCCTACATCTAGCATAACCAAGCCTTTCTTTTTAACCAAATTGGTTCCAGAATGCACAATCTGCTCAATTTTTGGATGTGTCTAAGGTAAAACTTAAAAATATACCTAATACATGCAAGGACCTCATAACCATTAAAATTAATGTATTACGCAAATTGAATATGATTTGATTAAATACTTAACTATAACTTCAGCTACAGTTGATAGTTCAGTAGGTCATTTCAAGACTGCTAATTATCATTTAATTACTCTATCTACAAAACTACTGAAGCAGTCTATATTACTTAAGTTTTAGCTAAGTTATACACTATTTACACAATTTGCAAGATACCCCTCTCATTCATGGTGTCTAACCATTTCTTAATATAATTTAGATAGCTACTATTTACTATATCAAATGGTAAGTCATTCCAAAAATCTACTATTCTGTCACTAAAGTAAAGTATTTTTGCAGATCCAACGAACAAGTCTCTTTTCTGATTTTCTTAATCCTTGAATTTTTCTGTCTGACTCTAATAATAATATACCATAATAAAAATTTACATCAAAATTGTCTAAACCTGAAACAAATTTTCAACATCTATATTAGCTTAAACAATGTCTGAAAACTAAACATTCCCAATTCCCAATTCCTTTTATACGTTAAATGAAATTACTTTTGAGCAACATTCAAAAAATTTCTTTTTTGAAGGTAGATAGGCCTATTTTATTTGCAAAAAAAAAAAAAATTAAAAACTAAAACTTCCAAAAATCGTATCATAGTATGAGAATTAACGCTGCTTCTTGTGGTAGACCTGTAGCACTTTTCACTTTGTTACATTGATTCATGACCATTTAAAATTACTCACTTCAGAATCTCATAACTATTCTTCCAAATTTATGACTGACTCTTGACATTCCATCAGCCTTTAATTTAATTAGTACTGTAATTGAATTTATCCAAATGCTTTTGAATACTATTCTTTATAATTCTTCCTAGTATGTTCCTTACCAATGATGTTAGACTTAGTTTTATATAGAGTAGTTTCCTACCTAAGAATATAAGAAATTTTTATAGTGGGCATACTAGGGGCCACTGGCCCATTGAGGTGGCTCCATTTAACTACACTTCTTGTAAATAGGTACTGTATTACAGTTGCTTTTCTTCAAATATCAGGAATCTCTGCATAATTAGTAGATCAAACAAAGTACCATACAGTAGTTAGTGCCTCAGCTAAGCTATCCTCCCTTTCCTGAGAATCCTATTATAAATGTTATCAGTACTAGCATCTTTAGTTGGTTTTAATGTGTACTATACCAGTTTGTTACATGCCTAATATCATCCTACTTTACATAAATCCTATGAAGAATGCAATTGTACTGTATCAATCTCTATTTAGATACCTTTGAAAGACTAGTATTTATATACTGTAAACTGAAATGGCAACTGTATTAATGCTTGGATAGAAGTATAGGCTCCTCTTTACTACATTTTATCAAGTTTGAATCGATAATTTGGCTAACAATTAATTATTTTTAGCTTATCTAAGTATAGTACTCGTGTCAACTGTGAATTGAGTTAACCCTCTTTTTCGGTAGGGAAGAGAGAGGCAGCAAGCCTAACCTCTGTGAAATGAGAAATCATTACAAGGAATACCTGAAAGGTTGTAACTTTTATAAAAGTTGTCAGAATGTGACAAAAATAGGATTTTGGATACCTCTGTTAAATCCCCATAAGCCAAACACCCCGCTTGAAAAGTTGTAGAATAGTAAGTTAGTGGATTTACATATTGCCAGTTCAATAACCAACAGATACAGGTGGAGATACATGATAGTTTGGGTTTGTATATGATTAGGCTAAGTCTTAAGGGCATGATCTAATGTAGCTACCTATAAATTGAATGACCAAAAACATCTTATAATTTAATTTTTAAAATATAATTTCATATTAATTTATAACTTTTTTTTTAATGTAAGGCAAGAACTTTTATTTCACCAAGTTTTAGCCTACTGGTAGGCTTAGTTATTAAAATGTATAAAATTACAATGGGCAGGGCCACCAACTTAACCTCTATGCAATGAGAAATCATTACATGGGACTCCTTACAGGATTGTAATTCATTTTGTTATTAGGTAGGCCTTAACAGTTTAGAACTACTGTTTACTCTGTACTGATACCTAAATTCTCAAAATTTGAGTCAAGTTTACGGTATTTTATTTCTGTATCTGAATTGTAGATTGTCCTCAGCTCTGTACAGTTGTATCAGATCTGATTAATCATTTGAGTGGTGACTTGGCAGTGCTGTGCTAACTCTTGTGCCACTCAAGCCTGAATTGATGGTGGGAAAACATACACATGTAGATACAGGATTACCCCAACCCTGAACCCCAGTGAAACTATATGAAAATGGGAATACTAATTTTAAAATTAATCTTCCAATCGTACAGTCTGCTTAGACCTAGAGTAAACTGAATGGAATCATCATGAAGATTCCATTTTGCAGCCCCAAATAGCCTGACTAATTGTTAGTCATTGTACTGCTCTGAGAATTTGTTATACGTGTAGAATCGTTAAATATTACTCGCACCAGTCTGTAAGTAGGCTATGATATCTTCTTCTATTTAGCTAAGACCTAGTATTAACTTGGTATAGTCCTATTGATTAGGTTAATGGGCTTCAGTAAATTTTGTTAATTTTGAACTATTTCTTGTGCTTTGCTTAATTTACAATAGCTATAAACTTGTCTTTAGTGAACAGTTGGCCTAGCTTTTTAATAAGAAAAGATTAAAGTCAATGAGGTCTATGTCATATGGTAGTTAAATAAAGAAACCTTAATTGTATTAAAATCAGTTGTGTAGCTCATCATAAATCCATGATACCTTTGCTGTAGGTGTAATGAAGTACTGTGTTGTGAATTTATAATTTTTTAATAGCTTGGGGACTACTGGGGTCTACAGTTTATAAGAGTAACTGAAATTACATCATGCTTTATGCTTGCCAAGGTAGCTAATATTTTACCTAGGCCTTGAGGTACTGTATAAGCTAAATACAAACCTATTATGATTGACCTATTTGAACCTAGTTCATTTTTACTGGTAAAGGCAAGAGGTCATGTATTTAAATAGTGACTAATTAGGGCCTCAGGGCTCTCGCCCTCAGTTTATTTAAAATGTGTGGTAAATAAGGATAAAATAAAAAAAAAAATCATGAACTTTTGGACAGTTTTGCTAATTCTGGGCATCATATTTTGATCTGGACAGTGTGGGGCCTACTACTTTCAATATTCGAGGCATCATTTTTATGTAAAATAAATTTTAAAATTTTTAAATGTTTGCTGAGCCTAAATATTTTAGTGAATGAGCTTTGGTTTTCCTTAAAAGCAAGCCCAAGACTGAAATTGATAGAGGAACCTGGACTTATTGTATCAAAATGCTAACAGCTTTATAAACCTGCTTTTGAAACCTTCATTTTGCAGTTTCATTTAAAATTAAACCTTACTATATCAGTCCAATTTTAATATTTAATTTATAAGCCTATTATAACCTTCAAATGAAAATGCTCTACAAGTACCGACATATATAGGGTAAATATTGGTGGACCTAGATTTGGACATTCTTGAAGTACAACTAGTTTAGGGCCTAACAGGTTTTGAAATGTCAAAACATACCATAACTTTTGCATATGAACAGGTTTTCTTTATTATTATTAACCAATATAAAGAATAGGCATAGTTCCCAACCTAATTTTATCTATTAATTAAGCAGATAGTATAAACATTTACGAGTTTGCTTGATGATATGCATAAAACGTTTTGCTTTGGGTATGCTTTTAACAAATGCCTAATAAGTAGGCCTAAACCTGGGCTTAAATTGTAATGATGGGAAGGTTTGTTTAGCCTCCTCCTCAATATTGAAGGCAGTGATACTCGGACCGCGACCTAAGGGCCGCATGTGGCCCAAAGCCGCCTCTCTCCGGCCCTTTGTCATCGACCCCTTGAGGTACAGTAACTGCCGTTGTTGTTGTTGTTGGTTAGCCGATCAGCCCACCCTGATCGAGCAAGCTGGCGGCACGCAGGTAACCGATCGCCCTCTCTGGAGTGGACCAGAGGTTCAGCGCACTAGTGTTGTGTTGTGTTCTATGTTGTGCTAGAGCGATACAGTCTGTCATAATGTGTTCACTTGTTTGTGGTGTGTCCTGGCACAGGTGGCAGGTGTCGTCTATGGAGATGTCTAGTCTGTGTTTATATGTCTGTAAGTTGGGGTGATGTCCGCATCGGAATCGTGCTAAGTTAACTCGATCCGACCTGTCAATGGGTGGCGGCTTCGCACCTAGGACTGCAATCGGACCGAGTCGTGTGTGTGTGTGTGTGTGTGTTTTTTCTGTACTGTGTGATGTCTGTGGGGCGTGGTATGGAATGGAGTATTTGATTATGGTTATAATGTGTGTCTGGTGTTTAATGGTGCGAGGTGACGTGCATGATTGTACATGTGGTGGCAAGGGTGTTGTGGGTTAGTTGTCGCTGCTGCCATGAATTGTGTTCCCCTCATATCTAAATGTTCCCTAACTTTCAGTATTTTTGTTTGTGTGCGCAGGTGTTCTATTGGTGGTGTTTGAGTACATCCTGTAATGATACGAAGCGCGTTGTTTTGTATTGTCGTATTGTCTGTAAGGTGTTTATGTGTGTGTTTGAGATAATGGGTGCCCAGCATGGGCTAGCATAGTTCATAACTGAGCGCATATATTGTTTGTATATGAGTAATGTTGTTTCCTGCTGGTATCCAAAGTTTGTGCCTGTTAGTACCCTAAGCGTGTTGAGTCTTGACGTACATTTGTTTTTAATGTCCTGAATGTAGTTTGCAAAAGATAATGGTGTATTGTATGTGACCCCAAGTATTTTGGTCTGTGAGTGTGTGGAATGTTGGTGTTGCTTAGTGTAAGCTGTGGAGTTATCTGGTGTTCTTTTGTGTTGCTTCTTAGCAAGGTGATGGTTGATTTTGTGGGCGCTGCTTTGAGTCTATTGTGTATGAGCCAGTCTTGTATACTGTTTATGTATGTTTGTAGGTTATTTGTAGCGGTGTCTATGTTGTTGTGGGTGGATGTTAGAGTGATGTCATCTACACATGATGATAAGGTAAGCTTGTTATCTATGGGTGTTGGAATGTCATGCATGTATAAGTTGAAGAGAGTTGGTGAGAGAACAGAGCCATGAGGGGCCCCGTTCGGAAAAATTTTGTTTTTGGATGACTTGCCATTAAATGTGACATGTGAGTATCTCCTGAAAGATAGTTGCTCAGCCACCTTTTGGTGTTATTGTGCATGTTTGTGTCGAGTATTTTGTTTGAGAGGGCGCGTATTGCAATTTCAGACAGAAGTCAAACGTAGAAAGTATTTTTAACACGGTACAGTTTTATAGGTTAAATTAATGAGGATTCTATACTACTAATATGTTTGTACTTAAATTAGTCATGAGATTTTCTGAAATATAATAATCATTAATTAATTATATATATATATATATATATATATATATATATATATATATATATCCATCCATATCCATCCATCCATACCCCTCCCCGCGGGCGGTCTTTCTGGGGTGGATCGCCCGCGGGCTCCTGCCTCCATGTGGCGAGTGGGGTCAGCCGCGGCTGGGGGCCCTGCCGGGTTCCCCGCCCGGTTGCGAAGTAGACTTTTAACATACCCTGCTATCCTACAGCCCCCTTTCCCTTCCCCTCTTTCCCCTCTTCCTTGCCCCCTCTGTTTTTTTTCTGCTTTCTCTTTCACTTCGCGCGCCCCGTGGGCTGCCGGGGCTGATCGCTGGGGGTCTCGCTCCCATGGTCGGGGCCGGACTAAGTTGGCTGGTAGGGTGCCCGGGCCTTGGTCTTTGCTGCCGGCGGGGGAGAACTCTCGATGCTGCAAGGGCCCCTTTTGAAACGGGGGTACCCGCATGGGACGAGGCACCCATCCCCCGCCGGCGTGCGCTTGGTCCCCTTGGGCCCCGGGTAATCGGTTCCCCGCGGCCCCGGGCGCGAAACAACAATAAAATTTTTTGTATGGAAACATTTACAAATCTAAAGGACCTCGTTGACGACCCGGCTTGTGCATATGACCTCCCTCTGACTACCTCTTTGGACCGTGGGTCTGGTAAGGGCAGTCGGCAGCCCTCGCCCACCCCGTCTGCTCTTCTTGCCGACACCTCCTCTCCCTCTCTTCCCCAGGCTCGTGGCGCCGCTGCCCGACCCCCGCCAGTAGCGGATGGACCTGCAGTGGACCCCCCGACCCCTGGATCCCCCCATATTCCACGTCCCGATAGGGACCCACCTGCTTTTTCGCCCTCAGGTGGGAGGCCCGCGGTCCCGGTCGCCTCCCACTCCGGTCGGGCCTCATCGCCCCCGTCCCCCTCGGCCCCTGGGGGACGTGGGACCCGACGTCGCCGTCCGCCTTTCTCGTCTTCTCGCCCCCTCGAAGTTCCGGTGGTGTTTGGCCAGACGGCTTCACTCGGCCTTAGGACGATGGACAAGTTCCTCGTCCTCCGCCCCTCCTCCTCCAAGCCCCTCCCCACTAACCACGAACGCCTCTTTCGAGCGATCCATGGGAAGACGGGGACGGCGCGTTTTGACCTTCGGCCTCAGAGGGATGGCTCCATTTTGATAAGGTCGCGTTCCTCTGCCGAAACCTCCTCTCTGCTCGCTATCGCCGATGTCCTGGGCTGCGGGATCACGGTGACTCCCCACCCCCGCCTCAATCAGTGCCAGGGCACGATCTACGCTGCTCGTCTTCTACCCATCCCGGTGGAGGACCTCCAGACTGACCTCGCCTCCCAGGGTGGTGAGAATATACCGTTTTCCCGACAGATCGCGATCCCCAGCCGTCCCTTCTCCTCGCCTTCTCCTTACTTTGACTCACTGGTGCCCCCCGTTTCGGTATTCTGGGGCTTTGGTGAGAGACGAGCATGCGAATTCTCGGTTCGGCCATACGTGCCAGATCCTACGTGCTGTTTTCAGTGCAATAGGTTTGGCCACGTGAGCAGTTCCTGCCGTCAGCCGGCCCCGTTGTGTGTGCGCTGCGGCGGCCCTCCCCACCCCTTGCCCTGTACTGCTCCGCCTTCCTGCACCAACTGTCATGGACCGCACCCTGCTTCATCCCGCTCTTGCCCGTCCTTCCTCTTTGAGAGGGAGGTTCGGGCCCTCTGTTCATCAGATTTCTCAGCGCTCGGGAGGCGCGGGACCGGTTGCGTGGCGCGAGGCCCGGCGTGGTACCTCGTACGCCGAGGCTCTCCGTCCCCGGCCGCCGCCGGCCCAGACCCCGTCCTCACCGGCGGTTCCCGACGCGCCTCCACTCACCGTGTCCGCTACTCCCTGTCTATCCTCTGCCGCCCAGCGGACACCCGCCGCGGCTCCCTGTACTACCAGCGCGTCCCCACGTGCTCCCTCCGCGAACGCCGATGCTTCGTCGGCAACCCCCCATGCCCCTTCTACGCCCTCCACCGGCGCTTTCGGCCACCCCCATTCCGGACCGTGACCCGCCGTCGCCCATGCGGGCCGCACGACGGAGGGGAACGGGCCGCAAGCGCCGCGCCAATAGTGACCCCGAAAGGTTCGAGGCCATAGGCCTCGCATCACCTTCCTCTCCCAGACACAAACGCCCCCTTCGCCCTACCATCCCGGTGTCCTCACCGTCCCCGCTGCGCAACCGTTATGGACGCTCCCCCCTGGGTCCCCGACGACCCTCGTGGTGGGGCGGAGATACATCCCTCACCGGTTCGGTCGATGGACCCACTGGAGGGGGAACTCGCCCGCCTGGTCGGCGTGGGTGGGATGAGCACGCCCCCGCGCGTGACCTACCCCACCTCTCTCCTTGACCTGCCTATGCATCCGGGTGAGGTATCCTTTTCCACTCCCCCTTGTAGTCCAGCCTCCCCTGCACCTCCGGTGAAGGGAGGGGCCTTCTGGATACCCCTCACATCCCCTTCTCTGCATCGCTCTCCCCCGGGCGTCCGGGTGACTCCTCTTCAGGAGGATTTGCCGGCGTCAGTTTCCACATCGCCCCCCCGTCGGGGTGACCCTCGCCTTCGCCCACGTTCGGCGTCCCCCGTTGGGCCCCGGGGCTCTCCAATCCCCTTGTTAATCTCGGGCCGCCCGATCGGCCCACCCACCCCATAACCATCCGTTTCGCAGACTTTCCTACCCCTCCATATACTTCGCTCCTGCAGTGGAACATCCGCGGGCTCCTGGTAGGCCTCGAGAGTCTCTCTTCTCTCCTGGCCTCCAGGTGTCCGGCGTGTTTCTGCCTTCAGGAGACGATACTGGGCTCCCGTTCCCTCCCTCGAGTGTCCGGCTACTGCGGGCTCCCTTCCCCGCCTCTCGATGGGGCGGGTAGGGGGGCTCCGCGGTCTTCGTGCACCGCTCCGTCCCTTTCCGCCCCCTCCCGCTCCGTACTGTCTTGCAAGCTGTGGCCGTGCGCCTTTCTTTGTGGCGTCAGCTCACGGTCTGCTCTCTTTACCTCTCCCCTAACGTACGCCCTCCACCCGATTCTCTCCGTGACCTAATTCTGCAGCTTCCCCGCCCTTTCCTGCTTCTCGGGGACTTCAACAGTCGGGACCCGGCCTGGGGGGACGTTTGCTCCACCTTTCTCTCCGGGACCCTTCTCTCCCTTATGGACGAGCTAGAGTTCACCTTTCTGAACGATGGCTCCCCAACCTGCCTCCACTCGGCCCATGACAGTTTCACCTGTATTGATCTTTCCCTGGTTTCCCTCGATATCGTGACGGAGTTCACCTGGGAGGTCCTGCCGGATTCTTCCGGCAGTGACCATTTCCCTGTGTGTCTTACCCCAACACGTCTCCTCCCCCCCACCTCTGTCCGCCCGCGCTGGCTGTTCGCCCGAGCGAAATGGGCCTCATACACGAGGTGCACGGCGATCTCGCCGTCCATTCCTGCCTTTCCCTCCGTTAGTGAGGCCCTCGCCTTTCTCGAAAGCAAGATCCTCTCGGCTGCCACCAGTTGCATCCCCCGTACCTCAGGCTCCCCCAGGCCGCGCAGCGTCCCATGGTGGACCCCAGAATGCTCCCGTGCCGTTCAGGAGCGGCGCCGTGCTGGCCGTCGCTTCTACCGGACCCGCCAGCCGGAGCATAAGATGGCGTTTCAGCGCCTGAAGGCAGTGGCCCGTCGGGTCTTGAAACTAGCCCGGCGTACCTCCTGGCGGAGTTACGTGTCCGGGATCTCCTCCTCGACCGCCCCCTCGACTGTTTGGCGCAAGGTGCGTAGCTTTGAGGGGACCCGTGTCCCCCCTCGACCCCCGGTGCTTCGGGTCGGGGACGACGAGTTCGTGTCCGATCCGGAGGCCGTCGCGAACGCACTCGCGGCGCACTTCGCAGCCATCTCCAGTTCCGATTCCCCCCACTCCCGCCGCGACCCACCGGAATTTCCACCTCATAGGGATGACCCCTATAATCACCTCTTCCACATGACAGAGCTTCGGGAGGCCCTCCGCCCCCGACGCTCCTCCGCCCCCGGCGCCGATAATATCCCCTATGACTTGTTACGGCACCTCCACCCCTCTGCTCTCAGCTTTCTACTGGACCTCTATAACCGGATTTGGTTGGAGGCTTCATTTCCGGACCGATGGCGTGAGTCCATCGTCGTCCCCATCCCGAAGCCCGATAAAGACCCCTCACTCCCGTCGAACTATCGCCCCATTTCCCTAACATGCTGTGCCTGCAAGGTGATGGAGGCGATGGTCGCCTCGCGGCTGTCCTTTACCTTGGAGGCGAGTGACCAGTACCCTGCTACCCAGGCTGGTTTCCGGCGCTTCCGGTCTACCACCGACCCCCTCCTTCTCCTTAGCCATGACGTGCAGGAGGCTTTCTCCCGGCGTCAATTTGTACTCGCCGTCTTTTTCGACCTCCAGAAGGCCTACGATACTACCCGGCGGAGCGCGGTCTTCGACTGCTTACGCTCCCTGGGTTTCGTAGGCTTTCTCCCTTCCTTTATTTATAACTTCTTGTCCGCCCGTTCTTTCCGCGTCCGCATCGGTTCTGCCCTCTCTGACCGCTTTCCGTTGGAGGAGGGTGTCCCTCAGGGTAGTGTCCTTGGCGTCTTGTGTTTCTCACTCGTGATGAACACAGTCGCTACGGTCCTGCCTACATCCGTTCGTAGCTCCCTCTATGCCGATGACCTGGCTATCTATTGCTCTGGCCGCCTCCCGTCTTTGGCTGAACGTCGGCTCCAGCTAGCCATCAACGCGGTGGTTCGCTGGGCGTCCTCGGTTGGCTATGCTTTCTCACCCTCTAAGTCTTCCAGTATGCTTTTCCGTCCTCGGCGCCTCCGTCTGTCGCATACCTTCGCCCTTACCCTTGCCGGCACTCCTCTTCCCCTCGTCCCATCCGTTAGATTCCTGGGTATGACCCTCGACGGATTTTTCGGTTGGATTCCACACCTTAGGCGGTTGCGGCAAACATCTCGCCGCACCCTCTCCCTTTTGGGTCATCTGTCCCACACGACCTGGGGAACGGACAGGCGTACTCTGCTGCGCCTGTACACCTCCCTGGTGCAATCCCGTGTCGACTACGGCTGTGTGGTCTACAGCTCCGCCTCCTCTCCGGCACTCCGTATGCCTGATCCTCTTCTCCACCGTGGCCTTCGCCTGGCGTCGGGTGCCTTCCGCTCGTCCCCTGTCGCTAGTCTTCAGGTGGACTGTGGACACCCCCCCCTGCCCCTTCGCCGGGGCCTTCTCATGGCGAGGTGTTACCTTCGCATCTGCCACCTTCCGATGTCCCTACTCTTCTCCGCGATCTCCCAGGCGCTACCCCGGCCTGACACGTGGCATTTCGCTGCTTCTCTGGCCGAGATTTTCTCGTCCCTGGGGATCCCCCCACCCTCTATTCTGCCGTTCTCCTTCGATCTGTCGCCCCCCTGGCGGACCACCCCTATCTGCCGTTGCCAGGCGCTCCGTGGCCTGCGTAAGGAGTCTTCCTGCCGTCCTCCGGTCTTCTTTTCTGGCCCATCTTCCCGTCCATTCGGACGACGTTCCCGTCTACACCGACGGCTCGCGCTCCCCTGCAGGTGTCGCGGCCGCCGTCTTCTCTCCGTCATTGTCACCTACCTCCCGGGGTATCCCCCTGCCGGTTCAGGCCTCCATCTTTTCCGCGGAGCTCTTTGCCCTTCTGGAAGCCCTCCGTCTGGTATCGGGTTGTTCGCGGTCCTCCTGTACCATTTTTTCGGACTCGCTGAGCGCCCTTCAGGCGCTCGAGCGCTATAATTCCCCGGACCCCCTCGTACGCCTTATTCAACAGGAGTACCATGTCCTGCACACCGTTCACCGGATCCGGGTCACCTGCTGGGTTCCCGCCCATGTTGGTGTTTCCGGTAATGAGGCGGCGGACTGCATAGCCCGGTCCGCCGCCTCGCTGCCTCCCCTCCCCCGCCCGCTCCCCTTCTCAGACTATGTGCAGGTCTTTCGTTCCTTTTACGACCGCATGTGGCAACAGTCCTAGGACGATGCCACCGGAAATAAACTCTGGTCCATCCGCCCCCGTCTGTCATATTGGGTGTCCTCTTTCCACCGCTCCAGACACAAAGAGGTCGTCCTTGCGCGGCTTCGCATCGGCCATACGCGCCTCACGCACGGCTATTATGTTCCGGCAGGAGGCTCCTCGTTGCGCCTCCTGCCAGTCGCCCCTCACCGTCTCTCACATCCTTGTGGAATGCCCCACCCTGTCGTCAGTACGTCGTCGCGCCTTCCCGTTCCTTTCTGATTTCCCCCTCCCCGAACGTTTACGCCTTATGCTCGCTGAGAGCCCTCTCTTCTCGCTTGACCGTCTTTTCCTCTTCCTCTCCCAATCTCGCATCCTATCTGAGCTTTAGGTGACTTCTCACCTGTAGTCCGCTGTTCTCCCTTTTCTAGTGCCTTTTCTCCGTCTCCGTTTCTCTTTCTCGTATTCCGCCTCGCCATGATATCCGCTACCATATAGCGGGAAGTGGCGGTAAACGCCCCAAAAAAAAAAAAAATATATATATATATATATACATATATATATATATATATATATATATATATATATATATAATATAACCTTACAAAGGTTCCACGTGATGATTTCTCATTTCGCGAAGGTCAAGCTTGTCGCCCCTCCTCTCGAGTTGGCCTGGTGAAGTAGTGAGTTGGATTCTTGCGCTCTCCACCTCACATAGCCAGGTACGCCCGGCTCATCGGGGATTGTTCTGAGCCAGGCGTCAAGTCTTCTTTTGAAGATTTCCACTGCAACTCCCTTCGTGTTTCTTAGGTCTTTGGGGAACTGATTAAGTAGTTTTGGTCCTCTCTCTACAAAACTATTTTCTTTCAGGGTTAAGGATGTTCCCTGTCTCGCCTTCAATTTGGGAATACGACACAGTCTACCGCTTTTACTTTCCACCGTTGTTTGGGGAGTTATGGTATTCAGAGTAAGATTAGGGACTAGTTTCTCCATTATTTTCCAAGTGTAAATAATGGTGTATCTCTCTCTCCTCCTTTCCAGTGAATATAGGTCTAGTTCTCGTAACCTTTCCCAGTAATTTAGTTCTTTGCACCCATTGATCTTGGCTGTGAAACTTCTTTGAATCCCCCCAGCTGTCTAATGTCTTCTTTTTTATATGGGGATGTTAGGACCGAGCAGTATTCCAGTTTGGGTATTATCAGGGTTTTCAGTAGAGGGATCATTACATTCCTATCGCTTCGTTTAAAAGTTCTCAATATCTGACCCGTTATTCTCTTTGCTCTGTTTACTGCTATCTTATTTTGTGTTTCAAATTTCGCATCATCTGTCATTACAACCCCTAAATCTTTTGCTCTGGAATTTCTCTGGACTTCCTGTCCATTTGGGGTATAATATTCCATGGACTTTAGGTCTTCTCTTTTTCCGTACCGTAATAGCTGAAATTTCTCGGTGTTAAACTTCATATTGTTGTCTTCCGTCCACTTGTAAATTTTGTTTATGTCGGTTTGTAGAGATCCTATGTCTTCTGGTTTTCGTATTTTTCTACTGATCTTTGTGTCATCTGCAAAGGATGTTACTGTGCTGTCTCTGGTAACGTCCTCATCTATGTCAGTTAGCATGATTATGAAGAGTAGTGGAGCTAATACCGTTCCTTGTGGTACTGAGCTGAGGACCTCTGATTCTGATGAAGATACTCCTTGTACTGTAACGACTTGCCTCCGCTCACTAAGGAAATTATATATCCATTTCCATTTCCCTACTTTTCCTGTTATTCCCATATATTTCAGTTTATGTATTATGATTCCATGGTCACACTTGTCGAACGCTTTAGCAAAGTCTGTGTATAGTACATCATAGTTTTCATTACTTTCAAGTGAATCAATAATGTTGTTGTAGTGTTCCATTAGTTGTGACAGGCATGATCTGCCTGACCGAAACCCGTGTTGGTTATCATTGAATTTTTTCCGAGTTTCCAAAAAGTCATAGATTTTCTGTCTAACAATTCTTTCAAATATTTTGGTGAGATGAGATGTAAGCGACACTGGCCTATAGTTTTTGGCTTCGGATCGATCTCCTCCTTTATATATTGGGACTATGTTCGCGCTCTTCAGGATGCCCGGTATTTCTCCCGTGTTTAATGATCGTCTCCATATCCAGTATAGGGCTCAGCGATTGCATTCTTGCAGTTTTTGATCAGTGTGGCATTCCATTTATCCGGTCCTGCCGCTGAGTGTGTTTTTAGTTTCCCTATGACTTGTGCAATATCCTCCGTCGTAAAGTCGAAATCCGTTATACTTTCCCTTGTGGTTCTTCTTCAAAGAACGCGTTTCTATCGCATATCAGTTTGTCAGTTTTTGGGATACTGAAATGATTCATACTGAGCTTTTAATATTTCAGCTACTTCTGTTAGATCATCAGATAAATCACTGTTCTCATTTTTTAAAGGCCCGATAGTCGCATAGTTTTTCGACTTTCTTTTTGCGAAATTATAGAAGTACTTTGAGTTAGCCTTTATCGCTTCTACAGTATAGCGTCATCTTCTTCTTTTTCTGTATGCTTCTCGATTAGTTCCTGTATGAGGACATCGATACTTTGCAGTTTATCATTTAATATTTTTCTGATGTTATATATATATATATATATATATATATATATATATATATATATATATATATATATATATACATACACACACACAGTATATATATATATATATATATATATATATATATATATATATATATATATATGCTGCAAACCCACAAGGAAAAAGAAAAACGATTCCAAGGCCTTTCGTGTATTCAAAGCTACACCCTGACGAGGTGTAGCTTTGAATACACGAAAGGCCTTGGAATCGTTTTTCTTTTTCCTTGTGGGTTTGCAGCATTCATTCATTTCACGTGTTTTATTGTGAAATTCATCCCATATATATATATATATATACTCCGTATACCTTTTGCTGTATCCTTATATGCAACCCTCACCAAAAAGAGTGAGTACCACTGATCTAAGGTTATATGACTGAGGGATCTACAGTTTTACATAATGATGCACCGGAGGCAGATTTTGGCCGGAGGCCGGAACCTCCGGCTTAGTGTTTTTTCCTCCGGCCGGAGGTTCCGGCCAATTGATTTATTTCAGTATTTATATGTATGTGTGTGTGTGTGTGTGGTCCATCGTCTCATCTATTTAGGGTTTATATATTATAGTCCTGTTATTTTAAATTATTAAGTCTTTAATAACTTAAACTTTATAAAAGTCGACTTTCTATGCTTTGTGTGCGCTAATTTCTCTAAAAATTCCCATTGAACAGAATATCCTCAGGTTATGAAATTTATGATGTCTTGCCGAATGCTGAGTAAAATAGCCTATATTAAATCAATTATTAATACAATCACTGATCACTCATAAAATAAATTATTACTACAGTCACTAAGAACGGAAATATTAATACAATCACTGATCACTCATAAAATAAATTATTATTACAGTCATCTGAGAACTGAAATATTCGGATAGGTGCAGAAATGAGGTTTTATAGTTTTATAGAATTAAAACTAAAAGTTGTCAGAATTGAGTTTGGTGTACTTGGCACCTCCGACCAGAGGCCGGAGTTTAGTGAGACCTCCGGCCGGAGCAGGAGGTTTTCTAAAATGGCCGGAACTCCTGCACGGCCGGAGCCGGAGCTCCGGTGCATCACTAGTTTTACGTAGAATTCGAACCACGGATCGTTATATCATCTGGCGCTGATTCAGACCGATTGTCGCTTAACTTCACTGATCAACGGGAAAAACAACTGTCATCAGACCACCTGCCCATCATCATTACAACACGTTCTACACTCTGCCCCAACAGCCTTAGGCACACTTACAGAAATTACAAGAAAGCTGATTGAGAACAGTTCAAAATACAGACTGAGGAACAATTCACCACATTAAACAGCACACCCATCATAAACATCAATACAAAACTAAAGACATTTAATCAGATCATCACTAATGCAAACAAATACATACCCGAGGGCAACATTAGGAAATACAACCCAAATTACAGAAGAGAAATAGCCCACTTCATAAGGCAACGTAACAACCTCAAACATAACACACAAACACCACACACAGAAACCATAAAACAGCAGATACAACAGCTCAACACAGAAATAAACAACAAACTCAAAGAAAAACAAACAAACATTTAGGGAATTCATAACAACACTAAACCACTCCGCAGATACATCCAAGCTATACAAGACTATAAACAACATTACCCACTCTAACAGCGGCATTCATACCTCACACGCGGCTCTGTCGCAGCGAAAATAATATCCCAGCATATTAGGGTGTGTCGAATTTTTCAACTTTCAAATTCCAAATATGAGGGGTGCTAAAAAGTTGCAGCATGACTTAGGAATTCTAAACATATTTTTGTTAATTTAATATAATTTAGTTTTGCTTGGTAAGAAGCTACATAAAAATAGTGACTTTTTTTACTTTTTTGTGGAATTATATAATAATTATATTAATACTTATATATGCTGTATATATAATGCACTGCTGTTTTTGCTTATTTCACAGGTTGAAACATATTCATCAGTGTGCTGAAGATTACTTGTCCGTCAGTGCTACCATCCTAACCAGTGGGAATTGACCTACAATGGCTTCTAAAAGGAGGACAAGACTGGGGACATTCACACATATGAGCAACCTAATTGGAACTGGTAGAGAGTTGTTGCCCTCTGAACTCCCAATTCTGCGAGACGTTCTGAAATATTGGCTACTGCTAAGAGAACAAAGTGGTGAGGATGTGAGAAACTACCCAGCAGCCAGTCTTGCAAAGAACATTTACCCTAAAGTGTTTGAAAAGTGGGAACGAGCAAACAGTTCTTTTGTAGCCCCCGTTGTAAATTCACGAGTCACAATCTTAAACAAGATCCAAGAGAGCTGGGAGCAGGCCAAAAACATATCTCTTGGGAGAGGAAAGCTACATGTCAAGAGGCTTTCATTGCAAAACTTGACAAGCTTTTTGACATCCTCAGTTGCAAGTGTAAAATTGTTCTCTGCTCTGAATTTGGCTGCCTTGCAGATGCTGGTTGCAAAAACGAAACTCACATTAACTGTACATGCCCTAGGGAGATGAAGATCCCTGTGAAGGAACTTGCTTTCATTAAAGGTCAGAGAGACAAGTCTGGTTCTATTGGACCACATCAGATTGGCTTGCCAGATCAACCTGAGCACAACAGACAAGTCAAAAAGCAGAAGCGGCAAGAAGACGAAAGAAGAAGGCTTGCTGAATATAAGCAGACAAGTAAGCAGGATGTTTCAATGCCATCAAATGAAATAATTTTCTCTGATGATGAAAATGAAGAACAAATAGCTGATGCTCAAGATGGAAAGGATGGAAGTTATGAAGTGACATTAGAAATACCAAGCACGTCTTCAACTTCCAATAAAAAGCAAGAGTACAACACATTAGAAATACCTAATGTTGCTATGCATAGCATCAGATATGGTGTTGGCCTGCGTGCCACAGCTGCCATCACCACTGCTGCCTTTATGGATGCTGGCTTGATCACTGAAGAAGACAAGAGACTTGTAGTTGATCACAATAAAGTCAAGAGGGCCCAAGAAAAAGTTATGAGATCCCTGGATCAGGAATTTGCTGATCTTTGTAAGAAGGGTGAAATTGACTGCATCTTCTTTGACGGCCGTCAAGATACAACTAAAGTTATGCTGAAAGCAGACAATTCAGATCGTCAGTTCCCCAGCATCATCAAAGAAGAGCATTATTCTGTGTGCAGTGAGCCAGGTGGAAGATATTTCTACCACTTCACTCCTGAGAAAGGCTCAACGAGAAAAAAACCTGCTGAAGTTATTGCTGATAATCTTGTAGATTTCATGAAGAAGAAGGGCATTGATAAAAGCCTGCAGGCCATTGGAGTGATTCTACAAATGTTAACACTGGCTGGGAGGGTGGTTCCATGCATTGGGTAGAGGTCAAGCTTTGCCATAAGCTGATCTGGTTGGTTTGTGCCCTCCACACTAACGAGTTACCCCTGCGACACTTGATCACAGCACTGGATGGGAAGACCTTGTCTAACAACAAGTGGACAGGTAACATTGGCAAGATGCTAGACACTGCAACCGAACTTGAAACTGATCCTTCATTCACCAAACTCTCAATTGGAGAGCCTCTTACTTCACTGAGTGACAATGTCGTAAAGGATCTCTCTACTGATCAAGCGTACGGGTATAGGATCACACAGGCCATAAGGACAGGAGAACTTCCCACAGATCTGGCCCTTCTTGAAATTGGTCCAGTGAGCCATTCAAGGTGGTTGACAACAGCAAACAGGCTTTGTCGCATATGGGTTTCAAAACATGGCCTTAAAGGCAAAACCGTCAACAACTTAAGACTGATAGTGGAATACATTGTTGGTGTGTACTACCCCTGTTGGTTCAACATCAAAGTAAAACACTCTTGGGTGAAAGGCCCACGCAACATCTTGTTTCAGCTGCGGCTAGTTAGGCTGCAAAAGAAGGCTGTAGTGGTTGCTGTTTTGCCAACCATCAAGCGCTCAGCATGGTATGCATTCAGCGAAATGATAATCCATACACTCTTGTGCTCAGATGACAGTGAGGAGAGGAGAGCTGGTGTCCAAAAGATTGTTGACATGAGGGGTGGAGATGATGACACTTGGAGATCTTTCTGTACGTCCCAGGAAGACACCTTCCATCAACCCCAGTGCTTCTTCCGTGTTGGAGCTGACAGACTGGTCTGACGGGGTATTTGAACCTCCTTTGACATGTAAACTGACTACAGCGGAAGTAAAGAAGTTCTTTGACAAGCCTATGCAAGTTCCACAGTGGCCCTGTGATGCTCAGTCAATAGAGAGGTGTGTGAAACAAGTCACAGAGGCAGCAGGCAGGGTGTATACACATGAGAAACGTGAGGGCTATATCAGAGGCCAAGAAGCAAGTCGGCGGCTGATGTCCAAGAACGAATCAAAGCAAGACTTGATGAAACTTGTTTAAATATTTTTTTTTATTGATGTCATTACTTTCTAATGTTGTTTTATGATTACAAGGATATGTTTTATGATTGCTAGGATATGTTTTATGCTTTATGCAGAGAAACTAAAATTTTTATAGCATTACCTGACATTTTGAGAAGCTAAAATTAATAAATGTTGTTTTCCGAGAGCAATTTATGTGCTTTTTAATCAAACGTAGATTTACCAAGCTAAGTGTTGAGCAATCACAAAAATAATAGCAGATTTGAAATCTTCACATTCAAAAACATATTTTAAAACCCCTCAGTGAAGGAATTGGCAAAAAGTAATTTTCACCTCCGAAATGGACACACCCTACCAGCATATACATAACAAGCTAACATTCTAGTTAATCACTACGCAAAGATAAGTCACTTAAACAGAGAAAACAACCAGAAACACGCAGACAGACAAACAGCCAGACACAAGAAAACCTACAGACTCGACACGACCATTACACCCTTCAATACAGACCAGACCACCAAGATCATCAAAAACATTAAGAATTCGAAGGCTACTGGACCAGACAACATATCTAACATACACCTTAAACACTTGGGCCCACAGGGAATACTAACTCTCACAAATATCAACACATATTCATACCAACACTATATTATTCCTGACTAGTGATGGGACGATACCAAAATTTTTAACGATTCCGATTCCGATTCCGATACCACTAAAAAGTCTCGATTCCGATACGATTCTCGATTCCGATTCCGATTCTCAATATTTTTAAATATAATTCTATACTTGTTTTTCTGGAAATTGTCATATTTTACTCTGGTAAGATTAACTATTTACATTATGAGTATGGTAATATAAATTATAAATTAAATAGATTGGTTTAAAAATAAAAATCAACTGTAAGTTGTAACAATTCATTTTAATCTTCTTGATTACACATCATGGATATACATGTTTTAATGTATAGCTACAATACAATAAAAATAAAATTTGTTATCCTCTTTCATTTAAATTTTAAAGTTTACATTGCAAAACTGGTTCAATTAAAAGTTAAAGAATCGTTTTAAGAATCGGAAATCATGGTACAATTCTCTCGATTCCGATTCCGATTCCGATTCCTGAAAAATGCTCGATTCTTCCGATTCTCGATTCCGATTAATCGTCCCATCACTATTCCTGACATATGGAAACAAGGTAAAATTATTACACTACTCAAACCAAACAAAAATCCAACAGAACCAGCTTCCTATAGACCCATTACTTTACTCTGCACACCTTCCAAAGTAACAGAAAGACTAATCTTACAAATCACCAACCCACATATACCACTATCGCCTACTCACCATGGATTCAGACCTCACCACTCAACCACGACATTACTCACTAACCTCACGCAGCACATCATGGATGGCATCAACTCCAGACGACCAACTCAACGTACACGATTAGCAACAATAGACATTAGTAAAGCATTTGATGCTATCCCACGCTTCCCTCTCATAAATAAAATACTCAACACAAACATGCACAATAACACTAAAAGATGGCTGAGCAACTATCTTTCAGGAAGATACTCGCATGTCACATTTAATGGCAAGTCATCCAAAAACAAGCTTTTTCCGAACGGAGTCCCTCAAGGCTCTGTTCTCTCACCAACACTGTTCAACTTATACATGCATGACATTCCAACACCCATAGATAACAAGCTTACCTTATCATCATATGCAGATGACATCACTCTAACATCCACACACAACAACATCGACACTGCTACAAATAACCTACAAACATACATAAACAGTATACAAGACTGGCTCACACACAATAGACTCAAAGTAGCGCCCACAAAATCAACCATCACCTTGCTTACAAGCAATACAAAAGAACACCAGATAACTCCACAGCTTTACACTAAACGACACCAACATTTCCACACACTCACAGGATCAAAATACTTGGGGTCACATACAACACATCATTATCTTTTACAAACCACATTCAGGACATTAAAAACAAATGTACGTCAAGACTTAACACACTTAGGGTACTTACAGGCACAAACTTTGGACACTAGCAGGAAACAACAACACTCATATACAAACAATATATTCGCTCAGTTATGGACTATGCTAGCCCATGCTGGGCACCCATTATCTCAAACACACACACAAACACCTTACAGACAATACAAAACAACGTACTTCGTATCATTACAGGATGCACTCAAACAACACCAATAGAACCACCTGCACACACACAAAAATACTGAACGTTAGGGAACATTTAGACATGAGAGCAACACAATTCATGGCAACAGCGACAACTAACCCACAACACCCTTGCCACTACATGTACAATCATGCACCGACACCTCGCACCATTAAGGTAACACCAGAGAGACATTATAACCAAATACTCCATTCCATACCCCGCCCCACAGACATCACACAGTACAGAAAACGCATACACACACACCTAACCCACAAAGCACTGACACGACTCGGTCCAAATGCGGTCCTAGGTGCGAAGCCGCCACCCATTAACAGGTCAGAGATCAGCCTGAGCAGATCGGATCGAGTTAACTTAGCACGATTCCGATGTGGACATCACCCCAACTTACGGACATATAAACACAGACTAGACAACTCCACAGACGACACCTGCCACATGTGCCAGGACACACCACAAACAATTGAACACATTATGACAGACTGTACCGCTCTAGCACAATAACGAACACAACACAACATTACTAGTGCGCTGAACCTCTGGTCCACTCCGGAGAGGGCGATCGGTTACCTGCGTGCCGCCGGCTTGCTCGATCAGGGCGGGCTGATCGGCTAAACAACAACAACAACAACAACAACAACAACAACAACAACGGGAAGCGGTGTTACAACATTGGTCACGCCATAGCCCAAAGCCTGCCCGTGCTTAATAATATTTTTATCAAAGCTTCAGTTAGAATTAATTCGCGTGAAATATTTGCCCATTAATAGCGTTCAGGCAGCTCCGAAATTACGTCTACCAGATTTTTTGGGCAATTCTCATGACCCTCGATTAGCCGAAAGTTCTAACCAACCTAGAACAACTCCCTAACACGGCCATAAGATTTACCCTGCCTGGCCCGACGCGACGTATGAAATGGGCTGATCAACCGACTGAAAAATCTGGTAGCCACGATACTACGTATTAGACAGAGTTTGCTCAAAGTATTAGTGATAGGACTTCCAGAGCGTTATCTAGTATAATCAGGCCTTAGGCTATTTACCTTTGTAGAATGAAAGATTTTACAATTATCACGCGAGCATTATATCAGTACAGTATTTGAGTAATACAATAAATCCATTATTATTTTCTTTCGTTTAACTAGAGTTTCGGAAAAAGGTTCGCCTAAAGAATCTTTCCAAAGAGCATACGAAATTACTTGTTTTTGCTTACGTCCGAATTATTCATTCTGAAGAAGGTTAAGCTTGTCACTCCACCTTAGACCTACAGTTTAACGTGGAATCCGAACCACGCCGCACCAAGGGAGGTCAGAAATTACAAAGTCCTCGCCCGAACTCGATCTCGCAACCTCCCGATCAACAGCACTCCATCTTAACCACTAGTCTACCCATTTATCAACCAACCAATTTGTATTGCGTGGAAGGATGAACAGCTAGGTTTTGCTGCGCGCCGCCTGCCTCACCGGGTCTCGATCCCGGGGTCGATGGATTCGTAGTCAGCGATGCCAACCACACCACCACCGAGGCGCATCAGTTTTGTTTTTGAAACTGTATTGCTCTCACAAAAAAAAAAAAAAAATGAAATATCCAAAGAAAATTGGAAAATTACTAATTAGTAATTTTGTCAGTATGGTAGTGTATTAGTTTTTCAAAGAAATTTGCACATCAAACATTCAGGATTAATTTTACAGTATGTTAGAGCATTCACTTAATAGAAACAAAATCCAACTAGTTCAGCGTTAATTACCGTAGTTTAGCTTCTTATGACCCATTTCAGGACTAGCATATAACCACATAGGTCTTGTGACTATATATATATATATATATATATACACAGTGTTGGGCACTAAAGCGTTAATCCGATAACAGTTAATTAACGAAGTTAACTTTTTTTAACGGACTATTAACGGAAGTTCATTTCCATTTATCGTTATCGGACCAGTTAACTTCCGATAACGATATTTAGTCTGTTAAAGTCCGTTAACACGTTAACTACGAGGAGTCATTCACGGAAGATCACCGCTCCGCGAATGAATTCAAACCGCCATAACTTCAGTCTGCCAATTCCGTCCTCTGCCGCAGTGGAACGGCTCTTCTCTCTCGGCAAGGACATCCTAAGGCCCAAGAGGTCAAGACTGGCAGTTGGGCCTAACTTTGAGAAGTTGGTCTTTCTGAAGGGCAACCAGCACATTGTGTCATAGTCTTTAATAAATGTGCCTAAAATTTAATTTTACCTTTCAGTTCCCGCCATAATAATTCTCTGGTAAATTAAAATTTAGTTAATGGTTAGTGGTTACAAGGGTTTCAAAACATGTAATCAGTACATTTTTTATTAAAAATAAAAAAAAAAAGTTATTAAGCAAAAAAGTTGCAAAACTTGATAAAAATAGTTAAATACCTATTTATTGTTGGATTTTGCATAAATAAACATTTTCTATGGGTTTTCAAGCTTTTTTCCTTGATTTTTTTAAATGTTAGTAAAGAAATAGTTATCGTTAACGGATTATCGTTAACGTCCGTTAACTTTGTAGTAAATTTAGCGGATTATCGTTATCGGAGTTAAAAATTGGGGTTAACGGATTATCGTTATCGAAGTTAACTTTTTGGGTAACGGTGCCCACCACTGTATATATATATATATATATATATATATATATGCGCGCCTCGGTGGTGTAAGTGCTAGTGGTTAGCATCGCTGACTGCGAATCCACCGGCCCCGGGTTCGATTACAGGGGGAGGACGCAGGCGGCGCGCAGCTCACCCAGCTGCTCATCCTTCTATACAATAAAAAATTGGTTGGAAGATAAATGGGTAGCCTAGTGGTTAAGACGCTGGGCTGCTGCTGATCGGGAAGCCGTGAGATCGAGTCTGGGCGAGAACATTTGTAATTTGTAACCACCCGTAGTGGGTCGCGGTTCGGATTCCGTTAGACTGTAGGTCTAAGGTGGAGCAAGAAGCTTGACTTTCGCCAGAATGAACAATTCGGACGGAAAGAAAACCAAGGTGTGTGTGTGTGTGTATATAGGGTGGCGCAAAAGTCAGGAGTCAAAGGAGCCAGAGAGAATGAATCGTTTTTAGTTAAAAATTTATAATTTATGCAATGATGACACTGGCTCCTGACTTTTGCGCCACCCTGTATACGGCTAAGAGTTTAGCTTGCTTAAACTGGCTACTTTTTTTAAATTTATTTTTATTTTTGCCTTTCTTTTCGCACGCTTTATAGGACCATGGAAATGCTTATTTGTGTCTAGTTTTAGGTTAGCCTACGAAAATTCACCTATTAAGTCCACATTTCATAAGCACAGTATAGGTATCCCAATTTTATTTATAATTTTGAATAAGAAGCCTACTTTTTTATTTGTTACTTAAAGAGCCAAGCCATGGGTAAAGCCTCGCTTGTTTTTGAATTTGAAAGGTATTTTATGACAACAAGACCTTACAGTAGGTAACCATAAAAGCTTTGACGACCTTTTACCATATTTCAGAGCCGTTTTCTTTTTTATTATGTATCTATAGATATACGTAGAGTCTAGATATATAATATACGTGCATACTTCGCTTTAAATATTTACATCGTACAAGACCTAAATCAAACAAAAATGGAGTGAAGGCCTTTTCACGCTCGTTATTCAAATACAAAAAAGAAAAAAAAAATGGCGAGTTTCTCCACTTAAAAAAGCAACTTTTTAAAATATAGGTTCTATGCCAGTCCCTTTTGTGGAGGGGCACTGCAATGCCCAGTTCAAGAAATGAAGAGCCAAGAAGTCAGTTTCTTAAAAAAGAATTCGGTTTTCTACAAAAGTGTTCGGTAAAAGATTCGTGATAAGTGATGTGGAATGTGATAATGCAAATCATATTGAGTCCTTAAAGTAGGCTACCCGTAGCCTAATGACCGAAAAGCCGTTTACGATATGTGTAAATAAGTTTTATTGTGACAGTGCATTACAAGATGTAAGTTTGGCCTCTTGAATTTCGCGTATGAAACGGAACCCATTCTCAATTCCCCCCACCCCATAGTTTACCACTTTTTCGGAGCCTACCTATGGAACAAGAAAATCATGAGGTAAGACCGTAGGCGTTATAGCCTACCTTCATTTGGTGGTAGTACTTATATCTAGGTACAAAATTTCATCTCTGGTGAAATCGAATAAAAGCCAGTGATGATACCATAAATTTACAAAAATGTCGCTGCCATCAAAATTTCAAGCTTCACATCTTTGCAAAACCAATAAGACCAAATTTGCGAAGCTGCACTCAAAATGTAAGTGGTTTGTGAGCTTAAAGTAAATGTTAAGGTCTTTTTATTGGCTCAAAATTTTCTGTTCGGACTATTTTGTATAAAATTTACGCGTTATAACGCGAAAGTAGACCGAGTAGATATAAATAGGCTTCGATTTAACTTTAGCATCGTATAGTGCCTCGTGTTGTTATTTATTTAGTAGTTAAATAGAGTTCACGGCCTTTCGATACATTTTTATGAATACCATAGCGAGTATTTTAGCCTGGCCTACCGTCAAAATGGGTAGGTCTTTGCGTCGTTGGTAAGTTCTAATTTTTTATTACAACGAAGCCTACGTACTTGAGGCCTATTATACGCTTTATTTCAACAGTAGGTCGACGGATGTAAGTACATAAACCTACTTACGCGCCTTTCTCTAGTGGTTGGATTTGTTTGAAATAAACTAATTAATTACCTTTGTTGAATGAAGGGTTTTACAATTAATTATCACGCGGGCATTATATCAATATTTGGGTAATACAATAAATCCTTTATTATTTCATCTCTTTTATTTAACCATTTAACCTACACGTACCATCGATCGTTCATTTAGAAATGATTCGTACGCATTCTTTATCGTAAACTATCGGTCTTCAAATTTTCAAAATCAGTTGACAGCTTCGCGTTGGTGCGGTTGGATGCGTTATTTTTTTCGCTCTGGTACGCGTTTACTGTACTGGTATTGAAAAAAATGTGATCTTCATTTTTTATATATATATATTTATTTATTTATGGATTAGTTCATTGTTGACTGATAGTGGATTAGAGCTACATAGTTTATTCGGGGTCATCAATAAGTGATGCTCGTATTAATATGAATTCAGATATATAAAAGAATTTTACAAAAAAGGTTGCTAATGAAATAGGCTTCAGATAGGTTTTTTTTTCCTCTCAACTCAGGATGATTTTCGATGGCACGCTTTTTTTTTTTTTTTTTTTAATGCATTGAGAAAATTAATATAAGTAGTTGGTTGTCAAATTTTTTCTTTTTTTCAAATAAACGTTGAGAAAGTAAATTATTTACGGGGTTTTAAGTATTGTTTTGTAAAATATTTAAATATATTAAAAACATATTATGAGCCAAGAAATTGCTCAACAGTTCACTCATGTGACAGGTGCTATATTTTCACATATGAGAAACCTAGGCTAGTATATATATATATATATATATATATATATATACAGGGTGTCCCATAAGTCCGGTCTCATAGGAAACTATAATTTTAAATGAAATTTGCGAAAGTTATGACATTAGAACTAAAACAAATGTTCAAATTGATGTCTTGTTTTGGGACCTTTTTTTGGTTGCAGGTAGAATAACGGAATGGTTAATATGGAAGCGAGTTACACTCGTGAGAAAAAGGCCTCGAAATTTCATTTAAAATTATAGTTTCCTATGAGACCGGACTTACGGGATACCCTGTATGTATATATATATATATATATATATATATATATATATAATATGGGATGAATTTTACAATTAAACGTGAAATGAATGAATGATTCAAACCAACAAGGAAAAAGTGGAATCATTTTTCTTTTTCCTTGTGGGTTTGCTATATATATATATATATATATATATATATATATATATATATATATATGTTTTGAGAGTTGTGTACATCATATTGCAATGTAACAATATTTTCTTAAGGTTGGCTAACGTTGTTCCTTGGGAAAATAATGAAACTAATACTTTTCCTGTTTTAAAATTATTATTATTATTATTTTATTAAATTAAAAGTTTCGGTAAAAGCTTAGTAAAATACTGAGCGTAGAAGGTAAGTCTGAGCTTGCATGTAATAAGTTATGAAATAGTAAATTCAGCTACCTGACGTCTTGCTAAATAAACTCCAAAGTGCCTGCCTGCGCCTTCTGCCCCCACCCCCCTCCCTTTCCTGACATCGCGTACCTCCCCAATCCCGGGAGTGTAATGGCATGACAACGAGGGTCGGGTAAAATCGGGCAAAATTCGTGTGAAAAGTCATTCATGCATTTCTAAACGAGCCGAAGACATCGAGTGGCAGCTCTGAGAGAGAAATAAGGTGGGGTGCGGATAAGGACCCCTATTTTGGGGATTGGATGACCGGGGAAAGAAGCGAAGAAACGGAAAGGAGGAGGAAGAAGAAGAAATGGGGGTGGGCAAGACCCGGGGTAAGGGGTATTTTAGTTCCTAATATGGACGAGGGGGGAAGCTGGAATGAGAATTGATGAAGGGGGGTTGGTCAGCTACTTCGCTTTAATAGGGTACCCGCGAAAACAGTTTTTTCCTTCTTCAAAATTCCTTTGGAATCTCGGTAGGCAGTCCTATACCCCGACTTAAAAGCCCACATCCTACTTGGCTATACTAGGATAAAGTACTGTAGGAAGGTAGTCTATTTTTCCTTGGCGTAGGGCATGCAGTACCATAGCGAGTGTAGGTTTTAAATTTTGTAGTTTTTTGCGAGGAGAGTAATATCTGGAGTTCAGGCTTGTTGCCCGTAAAGGCTAAACCTACATGCCTACTTACAATCTTTATCTTACGCAATTCTCATCGTTACCGTGCCCATATGGCGCAGATCCACCTTTGGTATGGATCATTTAAAACCCTACTATAGGCACGATCACTCTAGAAAGTCCAGACTCTTTATTGTATATACAGTATGAACGCAAAGGAGGTTTAGAGATGGCAGAAGTAGGATGGTAGGCTCGGGTCTACTTGTATTAGGTTTGTAGGCCAAATTATGGAGATGTAGCGTAAGTTTTTACTAGATCCCTTGGTACTTTGGTAGTAGGCCCTAGGGTCAGTTGTATTGTATATAAAACTTTTAAAACCTGTTTATTATTTATTTCATTCCTGGTTGCTTGCCACAATATAGTTTCACTTTTTCCTTTTAGATTTTTAAAAATGAATTAGAAAACGAGATTGTCTTCATTATTATTAAGGGAAACTCCAAAAAAAAAAACAAATAGTAAAAGTAGGTTTTTTAAATAATAATTTAATTTTGAATTACTATTTTCCCACTTTCCCTAATTTCATTTCTAGGGTTAAATTTTCCGATTTTTTTCCCCTCTAGTCTAATTATTTGTGATCTGCGGAAGGAAGAACACTGGCTCATAATTGTTTCTGAGGAGCCCAGAGTCAATTAGTGGTTTTTTTTTCCAATAATTGAATTCTCGTATCGTACTGGGAGGATGTAGCCCTTAGGGCCCACCTCTGTCGGGCTTAATTAATTCTGGGGGAGGTAACCGGTCGGTAGGTAGGCCCGTTAATTTTGTAGATTTGTTTAATGAAGAGGGAATTATTATTATGTAGATTGGTTTGTTAAATTAACTCCAAACCTAGGCGTAGGGTACACAGTACCCTTCTCCATTAATAAACAGGAGCATTGATAAGGGCCTTCCTTGATCGTTGGCTTACTATAGGTATATTGTAGAAGGTCTTCAGTTTTACTCGTTTATATAGATAATAATAGGCTGTATACGGTAGCGTAGGTAAACCTCGTAGTTGTAGGTTTAACTTCAAACAGTAGGCCTCCAATACACCTTTATACAATATTTAAAAAAACTACAAATACCAAATGGCGGCGCGAATTTTAAGTGGACTTTAATTTAATAGTATTTCCGAATATTGTAGCCTACCGTATCTTTAAAGCGTACAACCGTGGTTTCTTAAGAAATGACTTAGAGCCTATTTCCGTGACTTGTAACCATGGTGATGCGACACTGAATTGTGATGTGAATGTGTCTGTCACGTGACAGAAATGTCACTGGTGGATGCTCTTCAAGTGTCTCCCGCCAGGACAAGGAGAAAGAAGAAGATTGGCTCTGGTGCCATCGCGTTATGCAGCCCTAAGGTAAGTCTACGAATAGTTGGTACTTCATTTGGTGCCTAGTTGGGGGTGAGGTAGAGGCTTATTTTAGCAAGGTCCTAATAGCTATTCGGAATAGGTTGGCTCAGGTTTAATTAATGTGAGCTGACCGAATGTGGAGTCGAATTCTGTTAAGGTTAATGTCGTCATCGTAAACTTTTCTTGATTAAAGTGGAATAAATACTCTTTTGCAATTTATCTTGCGTTTTCGTAGAGCCAAATACCTTTTCATTGGGCAAACTAAAGGTTAGTAGTAGGCCTACAGGCTTAGCCCGGGGATTTGCAAAAATAATTGTTCATGTTTTACTCAATTGTCTTTCAACGTAGAAAGCTAGAAAGTATTTTTTCTTTTTAAAGAACTTTTCGAAATTACATCGCCCTTCATATATATATATCTACAGTATGTATTTGGGGTATACCCAATATTCGATATCGGGTAAAAAATGAGGATATTTGGTATTCGTTCGAATAGTATATATGCGTTTTTAACCGAATATTTGATAATTAGGGTATATAATGTAATTTAGGAAACTGAACATAAAATGTATTTTTTTATTTCAAAGAATAATTACAAACGTAGCAACGTCATCGGAGTAGCTTCATAAGTCGACTTTCGGCTTCTTTTTCGAAGGTTCTTGATCTTCTCGTGAAGCAAAAGAAGTTGCTTCATCGCCAAAAGTTATGTTACTTTTGGAACTAGCATTAGGTGATGCAGACATAGTGATTATCTTATCTTTTACAAACTCAGGCACTGTAATGCGAGCAAATTTGAAATGAGGATCTAAATGCTGAGCAATCATGCGAGCAATGTCAGTCTTCCACTGCTTGAAGCGATTCTGTAATTTTCTATTAAATCTTTTTTTTCATAGTATGAATACCTGCATACCTGATAACGTCAGTTAGGTTACGCAAAAATACCACGAGATCCGTTACACTGGGAGATACCATGGAAAGACGAGAAGAATCAGAGGGAAAGTCATTCGTTAATTGTTTACATGGGCTAAGAAGCTTTACAACACGCTGTATAAGATTCCACTGATGGTTATTGAGGGTTGGTATGTCATGGAAGAAGTTGAAGAAGTCGTCGTAGCATATACCGTATGAGTAAAATGTAGAGTTCCATCGGGTGATAACGTCTCTTATAAGTTTGTTTTGGGGTAAATTATGTTGCTTCTGGATTTCCTCAAGTCTGTCACAGACTAGATATGAATGATAAAAATGCGAACGGATTCGGCGCGCAATTGCAAATATATCTGAAATAGACTTCTGGCTAAGAAGGGCTTCATTAACTGCGAGTGCTAAAGTATGATTCGCACAAGCAACACAAGTTATTTTGAGAATGTGAACAGCTTTAGTAATATTACTGCCATTGTCGTGCACAGCTGCATGCACATGATCACGCTCTATTGACCATTCTTGCAATAGCTATATAGAAGTCAATGCAGTTGCAATGTTTTAATGAGTATGGGAACTTGGTAGATTTTTGGTGGCTTAAACTGCTTTTGCTTGCATTTACTATTAATTCTATTTCTATGTGCTGTCAAACTGATAAAGGTTTTAAATTTTTACATTGACGCCGAATAACCCAAATAAAACTAATTTCGGTATTCGGTCTAGTATTCTTGCACCGAATATTTTGTTTAGTATTCGGTTCCCTAATATATATATGCGCCTCGATGGTACAGTGGTTTTAGCGTCGCTGACTACAAATCCATCGGCCCCGTAATCCAGACCGGGTGACGGTAGGCGGCGTGCAGCAAAGCCCAGATGTTCATCCTTCCACACAATAAAGAAAGTGGTTGGTACCCTGGGTAGCCTAGTGGTTAAGAGGTTAGGCTGCTGGTAGGGCGTGGTTCGGATTCCACGTTAAACTATGTCTAAGGTGGAGGTGAAAAGCTTGACCTTCAAAATGAACAATTCGGGCGGAAGCAAACAAAAGGTATATATATTAGTGGTGGACCGGATATCCGCATCATTTTTAACATCCGCACTTCTGACCGGATGTTATGCGGATATTACCTCTAATAAATTATGCAATTTACAATTAAAGTAGCTTATAAAGCCCAGTCATGCACATTTCATGTAAAGTATTAATTATTAATGAACACACAAATATATAGACCTCAAAATATAAATACCTGGTAACAGAAAATTGAATGAAACTTGTTCAATTGAATTTTCTGTGGCTGAAATTCTTGAGAAAGTTATTATTGATATAATGAAAACAATATTAATTTTAATTCTTGTGCATTGCCTGCCATAATAGTAATATCACGAAATTTGAAAAATTATGTCATATATTCATAATTCTGTTATATTGATAGATTAACAATATCCGCATCCGCGGATGTTGAAAAACTCACATCCGGTCCACCACTAATATATATATATATATATAGAGAGAGAGCGAGAGCGAGAGCCTGTGCGCGCGTACGTTCAAATTATCATCATTGAAAGTATTGCGATACCAGTGAAAATTAATTCATCGACACACTTCAGTTATACCCAATGCTATCAGTCACTATGGCAACGGCAAACTTCCGTTCCATCCAAATTAATATAGATTAAAAAGCTTACCTAATAATGTTCCTGCTGTACCGTACTCTAACTTTGGTACTGTTAAATTGTTAATATGATAGTTCTTCACGCGGAACTTTCTCCAATTTCATCCAAAAGGGAAATCGTATTTTGAGGGTAGGGGTGGGTGAGAAAACTTCCTTCCCTTTTTTTCCTATTTGAAGCGAAACTTTCCGTCGAGGGAATTGAGACGAGAGGAAAAGTAAAAAGTTTGGTTTATGATTGGAGGAAGGGGAAAAAAAAAGATTAGCGGGGAGGAAATCCTGTCTAATTAGTCGGTGGCTTCATTCATCGAGCAGAAAAAAGTGTCCTCATTGGAGGTATGGTTTTAGTTCGTTTTGGATCGGAGTTGACCCTTGGAGATGATTAAAGGGGAAAGTGAAAGATGAAGAGGGGTTCAGTCCCGATTTAGAATCCGAAAGTAAGCCAATTTTTTTTTGTTATTGTTGCTAGAATTAAACTGATGCATATTGATTAGGCCTACCTTAATAGTATCGTATACAATATTTAATAAGTTTAACCGACGGTGGGTATGTTCAGTAGTTGGAGGGATGAAATAATGGAATTAAAAAGCACGATATTGCTCAGTAGGCATCTGTATATACCTACTGAAGTCATACCTGGCCTTGGTTTTGTGGCAATTTACTTTAGGCTTAGATTTATTGTAGTTGATCTTGTTTGGTAGACTTAGCAGTTAGTGCGTGTTCCGTTAGCTATAAAGCTTTTATTTTCTACTCTCTCGTATAGAGTAGTTTCACGATTTTAACCGTTTCTTATTTTTTAGGGGGAGGGGGAGGGTCTTTTCAAGCCAATCACTGGGATCATGTCAAGAATAGCGAACCCAATTTTACCATGTCAAGAATAGCGAACCCAAAAATTCCCTTGTCAAGAATAGCGAACCCAAAAGTTCCCGTGCGGGTCGCGGGTAGCAAAAATTCACCAAACTATCACGACTTAACCTAACCAATCGTCAAGGGCGTACAATTAACCTAAAAAAATTAAAAAAAACAATAAATTTTTATTTATTTATTTATTTTTATATATTAAGAGGAGGATTCTTTATACTGTACGGCATTGACGATTGGTTAGGTTAAGTCGTGCTAGTTTGGTTAAATAAAAAAAGACTAATATAAAAGCATTTAATACGTCCTTAACTAATTACTTAAAATTAGGAAACATAAACCTACCGTCTGAAGTTATGAAAACGTCCCTGAGGACTTCCCATGTCAAGAATAGCGAACCCAATTTTACCATGTCAAGAATAGCGAACCCCAAAATTCCCTTGTCAAGAATAGCGAACCCTGCAGGTGTTGGGTTCGCTATTCTTGACATGATCCAATCACTGTGTTGGAATTTTAAAATTTCGATCGTTAGGCGACGTTCGTTGGAAAATTCGAACTGAATCGGTTGATAAACATCGCATGAATTAGCTTTATAGATTTAATTTTAACGATAATAGACTTTTTATTTATTTATTTCAACGTTTCCCTCGGTTTATATTTGCCATATTTAAACCTCTAGCTTTGCTTACCAGAGTTTAAAATATGGTACAGCGGGTTCCTTTGGAGTCTGTACTCCTCAAACACGTAGACTAAGCATACAAAAACGCCAGTAAAATTTAATTGTAGATTTGCTCTAAAAATTAGGCAATTTTTTCGTACAAAACCATGGCAACCTTGGGCACAAGTTTGCCAGAATGGAAAGGCCTACTGATAAGTTGGGACACTGACAGAACCTCCCTCGCTGTTTATGAAGTTTTAGATTGGACTTCAAAATCTTCCTCGTCGCGAGAATGCGTCTTACCTGGGAACCATAAAATCCAAAAATTATTAACGGTTAGAAAATCCGTTAAAATCTTTTCCGATTTATTCAGATTTGTCGTTTGAAGAGAATCGGACAAAAATATTAAAATTCCTTTGCTGCTTAACAGTCAGTGGCGCGGAAACTGTTTCGATTGAGAGGGGAGGAAGGTATTAGGGTACTGGTACGTGTCTCTCAAGACGCTGATACTGGCGGTGAAGCATTTAGCGAATAAGCTTCCAGTGTTTTTGTCAAGTTCTGTAAAATTTTATCTTAAAAAAAAGCTCGTAAGTTGATTCATTGATCTAAAATGGGTCACTAGGCTACAAGGAATTTAATGTAGGTCCAATGCAAAAAACTTCACTTTTTTTTTACGTGAAGGTCAAAATATGAGAATAAAAACCCACTCTAATAGACAGAGTTTATTTCCACGACAGTTTCGACGCCCACTGGCATCCTCCTCGGAGAGGAGAATGGAATCCAACCTAGGTGCGAATTTCTTAACGGTCGATCCCTGAACTGTTTTTCCCTCTTGTTTTGTTTCATTTGTGTTTCTGTATCCACCCGAGGAGGATGCCAGTGGGCGTCGAAACTGTCGTGGAAATAAACTCTGTCTATTAGAGTGGGTTTTTATTCTCATATTAATGTAGGTCATATAACTTAATTAATAATTTTTCTTGTAGGATTTTTGCAGTGTTGCTATATGTAATGTTATTTTTTATTAAGCCTATATGTATTAGTAAGTCCTTTAACTGTGTAGGCTTAGTGGAAAATGGTAGCTAGTCCCCCTAGGCATATACACACACAAACACACATATACAGGGTGTCCCAGAATTAACTATCTATTTCAATGAAATCGGACAAATTTTTTAAAAACACACTTTTATTTATGTTTATCATGTTTAATATGTGTTAAAAATGTATAAATTTCTAAATTTTTGTCATAATTTTATTTTCATAATTTTTTCATTATCTGGTCCAATGAAAGACCGTCTGAAGTCATAGAATGGCAAAGAGACTCCAAAAGTTAACGTGTGGCTTGGAATGACCAAATCCAAAATTTATGGTGCTCCATCTTGTTGAAACACAACATTATCAAGAATGCCATCATCAAGAAGCTGTGGTTCGAGAAACTGCTGAAGCATATAAAGGTAGACGGTACCTGTTGCAGTTGCTTCCGCAAAGAAGAATGGGCCATAAATTTTGGATTTGGTCATTCCAAGCCACACGTTAACTTTTGGAGAGTCTCTCTGCCATTCTATGACTTCAGACGGTCTTTCATTGGACCAGATAATGAAAAAATTATGAAAATAAAATTATGAAAAAAATTTAGAAATTTATACATTTTTAACACATATTAAACATGATAAACATAAATAAAAGTGTGTTTTTAAAAAATTTGTCCGATTTCATTGAAATAGATAGTTAATTCTGGGACACCCTGTATATATAGCTTGGTTAACTTGGTTTTATTTTCCTCCGAATTGTTCATTCTGACGAAGGTCAAATTTGTCACTCCACCTTAGACCAACAGTTTAACGTAGAACCCACCACGGTTGGTCAGAAATTACAAAGTTCTCGCCCGACTCGATCTCACAACCTCCCGATCAACAGCAGCCCACTAGGGTAACCATGCTACCCATTTATTTACCAACCAATTATATATATTTTTCTATCAACCTCTTGGCCTATATATATATATACACGGTGAACCAAAAGTAGGTGGACAGTAGGTTGAATACGGTTTGTGTTATATTATATTATAACTATGGTGTTCATTATAACTATGGTGTTCATTATAACTATGGTGTTTGTGTTATATTATATTAAATATTATAACTAAATTTATTTAAATTTTATTTTGTATTACAGTATACAAAAAATTAAATATGTATTCTCAAAATAAACGTTATCATTTACTGTCCACCTACATTTGGTTCACCCTATATATATATATATATATATATATATATAATATAATATATATATATTATATATAATATATATATATATATATATATATATATTATTATATATATAGGCCAAGAGGTGGGGCCACCAGCTTGACCTTCTTGGGGAGAAAGTGACGCACGGAACTGCTACGAGGTTACGAGACATATATGTACAGTATACATACATACTTATTTTCTTGTCATTGTGATGTCGTAAAAACAATATGCATTTAAATAAAAAAATAACTAATTAAAATATGAGGCACTGAAAAAAAATTGGCATCTGCAGACCCTTTCTACCGTATTAATCCCCCATTACTGGGAAAGTCAAATATGAAAAACATGGGTACCATAATACCCCCAATCCCCAGCCCCAAGTTGATGTTTTGAGGAATTTTAAATTCTTCAACTTCAGAATCTTAGCTTACCGAGGCTTTTGTGGGTGATGGGAAGTACAGTAGTTTAGTGTAAAATAGACGTGGGATTCTTTTTGGTAAATCTCTAGGAGCGCTCCATTTTTCAATATTAAACATACACTCATAAAACATATACCATTTGAAAGCTCACATTTTTCTGAGTCTAAAAATGTAGTAATCCAAAGTATCAATAGCAAATAAAAAGTAACTAGGTTTAAATATAAAACCCTATACCGATCAATTTGTGATGCGTGATCTTTACGGGGGCTCCCGAGACCTAAATTATACAAATGATAATATAATAACATATTCATGTTAGGTTAGGTTAGCGTAACAATTACCAAAAATACCATCTTACAACACAGACTGAAGATTTATAACTTAGCCAACCTTTATAATGTAATTAATTACGTCACACGTCAAACAATTAATTAAATCGTTACTTTTTATTTGCTATTGATACTTTTGGATTACTACATTTTTAGACTCGGAAAAATGTGAGCTTTCAAATGGTATATGTTTTATGAGTGTATGTTTAATATTGAAAAATGGAGATTATCCTTCTTTTATTCCAGTGATGTTTTTAAATGTTTCATTTCATGACCTGCATTGCATACTGGTAAGGTACCTCATCATTCCATTTGTTAGAATTTTGTTGAGGTTGTCTGTAGCCTAGCCCTAGATCAGGCCGGTCCGAAAGTTTGGCTCGGTAAGCTTCTGTTGAATTGGACCCGGTTATAATTTACGTAAGAAATAAGGTTTTAAAATTAATTACCCATTAATATGGTTGCCCTACTGAGTTGTACGATGCACTAGTTGCCAGTTCGGACCCCCTTTTATTTAAACCATGGTCTTTAAGTTCAAACGTTTTAGATGCTGAAGCCCGAGTCCCCAGATCTAGTTAGTGACCAAGGCCTTGGGTAAATATCGTACCGGTACTGAAGAGGTACCCTACCGTACCCACCCGGTTGGTTACGAAGCATTTTTTGAGTCGATCCCAAGGCATAAATGAGCATTTTCACCAAATTGCAATAAGCACTATAATCGTAAAAAGGAAAAATGTTGCCAGAAATTAAACAATTTGAAATTTTGTCCTTTTTGACAATTTAGTACAGTAAAAAAATAACGTAGTTATATGATTGAAGTTGTAAGGCGTGGAAGTGGAGATGGATGGCAGAGGTGGAGGGTAGTTAAGTACGGATAGGACTAGGTGGTAGATCACTCTTCTGGCCAAAGTTTTAAGAGTAGCTCAATTCCCTAAAAAGGTTGGACATCCCTGCTGGGCCGTATTGAGCCGGCCTAGAACTAGCCTAAATGATTGAATTTAAAGAATTTTAATACATTGGAGGAAAATGGTACAGTTAATTTATTTACTCCCCTTTTCCTTTTTCTTCCCTCTGATTTATTTCCCCTCGTCCCCTTTTACCTCTCTATCCATCTTTAACACCCCTCCTCTCCCCCCAATCTACTTGCGATTCGCTCCTTTCAATCTAAGACATTCTTTTTAACCTTATGGTCAATGTTATTCTACGGCCTTTTGCGGTCGTAATGCGGTTTCTAGACGCCGTTGTGGTTCGAAATTCAATATTAAGTGCGTTTGTAACCTCTCTCAGCGTCGGATAGCCCCTTTTATCTAACTGTCATTAGGCCTAAGATTAATGCGAACTCGCCTATTTTATGTTTCAGCACGCCCAGTTCATTCTGAATTCTGCAGATTCCGACTGATTAAACTGAGTCATGCTTACGTGTTACAAATACGGTACGCTGGTTTCCTTCCTAGATTTCCTGTTCGACTTCAGAACTTATTCATTTAGGCTTAACTACATGCCTTATCTAGATTAATCATAGGAACTGATGAGTATTTAGTGTTCGGTACATTTATCGCTTTCAGAGAATTTTGATGCCTGTATAAATACGATATTTACGGGTAGGCCCAGCTTTGATTTAAAGTTTGTGTATTTTTCCGCTACATATCACTTTGTGTAGTAATCATTAGGTCTAATACCATAACATATATTAACCGTACAAAGGTTTCGCGTGATGATCTCTCATTTCGCGAAGGTCAAGCTTGTCGCCCCTCCTCTTAGGCCTTTCGTAATAATAAAAGGTATTGGACTATTTTTAACTTGACCTTGTATAACCTATAGTAAGTTAAAGTTTACAGTTTTTAAAATAAGTTTATTGTTGGCCTATGCCACCGTTTAAATTTTTTTTTTAATCTAAAGTCCCCTTCAAACAAGTCAGTCCTCCTCGCTCTTCAAACTGAAGTCAGTCCTCCTCGCTCTTCCTCTCCGGTATTTCAAGAGCAAATGACATTCATAGGGCATTAAAAATTAAAGTTTAATTGATTGATGAACTAATGCATACCCTGTTCTCTTAAGCAGTTTCATATATCATACTGGGTAGAGTGATAGTGAATAAAATCATTGAAAAAAAAAAAAAAATCCAGATTGGTTTTCCTTTGCTAACTTTCTCACGCCTTTCAGCGGGGGCGCGCCTCACAGTTTGGTTGATGCTGGCCTAGCCCTTTCGTTCATGATTATTTTAAACCAGAAAGTATGCGATTTATTGTTATTAAAACCAAATATTTTAGTAACAAGTCGCTTAAATTGCACACATTTTGGGTTCATTTTCTGACAGCAAAACTAAATTTATATTAAACATCTAGAAACACGTGTTGAACGTTGCATTTTAGTATAATATATATTATCATTTCTTGCTGGAGCCGAGGGTGTCCCTCTATGACTGAAAAGACTAGGTCACTAGGCTCTATCAGAATAGCGTATCAAAGTCTTTAAAAACCCGTAATAACCAATGAAATTCCGGACACACGTTTGCCGTTTGCGGAACAATCTCCCCGACCCCCCACATCCTCTTAATATGTCCAGATCATTCTTCTTCCGTTGCCCTTTGAACACCTGTTCGGAATGACAATTTTGGTTCTCACGAGTAATGAGTCACTTCAATGCCTCGGTTAGTTTATATTTTACGCGCTTGACATTATTCATTTTACCTCTAAGGAGGGCCTGTCAGCGTATGAGCCAGTCATTAGCTTGACGATTGATTTACCAAAGGCTGTGTCTGCTTAGTTTTCAGGATTTGTCTTGAGAAGTCCCGTAGTACCGCTTATATTCATTCGGGTTATACTTTAATTCTGCTCAGAATGTTAAGTCTAGTTATTTAATTAATTAAACGCAACTTGCTTCGATAAATCTAGGCCTAAGTTTATTTTTTTTAATGCAGGAAGCGGGGCCAAGGGCGAATGCTCGCAAAATTGATTCTTAGTCCGCTTTTAAATTGGGCGCAATCTTCCCAGTGATATCTCTAAAATTCGAGAGCGTGGTCCGTAACATGGAGGAGAGGGTGGGGCGTCTGGGTCAAAATTTTTGGATCGTAGGCCAACAGCAATTCGGCGATTCACTTAGTGAATTCACTTAGCCTTATATCAAGGCAAAACTTGATATATAGACTAGGTTTTCTGTATCTGGTTAACCGTTAACAACACGTCGGCCAAATATTACATCGAATTTTTTTTGTGGAGGGGGGGGGGTTGAATTAAGTTAGGTCAGGTCACGTTCAATTAGCTTAGGTAAGCCTAGCCTAAATTATTAGTTACTGAAATTGTTAAATTGTTGAAACATTTTCACTTTTGAATTTTCAACTTTAGGATTATTTTACCTCTTGAAGTTATTGCTTAGGAAAAAAATACACACACACACACACACACAGAGGGTGTAGTGGTTAGCGTCGCCGACTACGAATATATCGGCACTGGGATCGAGACTCGGTGACGGCAGGCGGCGCGCAGCAAAACCCAGCTGTTCATCCTTCCACCACAATAAAAAGAAAATTGCTTGGTAGATAAATAGGTACCGTACCCTGGGTAGCCTAGTGGTTAAGACTGTAGGCTGCTGGTGGGGCGTGGTTCGGATTGCACATTAAATCTAAGGTGGAGTGACGAGCTTTACCTTCGTCAGAATGAACAATTCGGGTGGAAGCAAAAGCAAGATTGACCAAGGTTATATATATATATATAAAATATATATATTCACAAATGTTAAAAATTGAGCGGAAACGGATGAGTGTAATGCTTAATTATAAATTTGTGGACGTTTTTCGTAAATATTTTAACTATTTTGTTGAACCACTTTTATAAAGATGAGCAAAAATAGTTCGCAACTACTTTTTAATGGTATTAATTTTGGTGTAAATATAAAACTGTTTAATAAATTTTTTTTTTTTTTTCCTAGTTCCTCCATTAACCTTGGTTTTGCTTTTGCCCGAATTGTTCATTCTGACAAAGGTCAAGCTTGTCACTCCACCTTAGACCTACAGTTTAACGTGGAATCCAAACCACGCCCCACCACGGGCGATCAGAAATTACAGTCCTCGATCTCACGACCTCCCGATCAGCAGCAGCAGCCCAGCGTCTTAACTACTAGGGTGGGTACCCATGGTACCCATTTATCTACCAACCAATTTTTATTGTGGGGAAGGATGAACAGCTGGGTTTGCTGCGCGCCGCCTGCCGTCACCGGGTCTCGATCCCGGGGCCGGTGGATTCGTAGTCAGCTGTGCTGACCACTACACCACGGAGGCGCATCATGCATTTATGCGTACAGCCACGTGTGGCGTATTTCGGGACTAATAAAATGTTATTGTCATATTGGGACCTCCTCTATAATGTATTTTCCCCATATAAATATATATGGGGGTATAAGGACCATGAACCTATAGACTCGTATTATTTATATAGACCTAGCCCCTCTGAGAGGTAAAAATTAATTTTTTTTTTTTTTATTGAGACTAGTGGATTTGTTTGTAGTCTAGCTTAAACTTAGGCTAAACCTATATCGATAGAATATTTACATTTGCATTAGAACCAAGCCGTACACCAACATGGAATAGGCAACTGGGGACTAGGCTAAACATATCCTTTCTTGCGTTTCATGACTATGGTTATTTAAAATATTTTTAAGCTATTAGCCTACCTATAATAAGGCTATAAACATTTTAGCGCTGAGATTTGGAAGTATCCTCGGGTGGCCATAGATATCCCGGATGTAAGATAAGATAATAAACACCATAATAATCGCATCAATATCATGTAATCATTTGGTATCTTTTTTCTTTTTTTTTTAAAATGGTATGGTTCCACATTTAGTCATCAAAATTCACAGGCAGTATTTCCGATGGTAATTAAAAAGTCATTATGATAATGCTGAGTTTTAACGCGGGTTTGTGTAGCATTTTAAATACTTTTTTAAATTCTATTTTGACTCAAGTGTATTTGGGGGAAGAGACGTATCTTTTTTTTTGTGTAAAGAATTAGGAACTATTTGTGAGGCATACATTAGTTGTCATTTTAGGCCTAGGTTCGAAGTCAAAGTCTGAAACACAACGTGCCGTTATGAGCCTATATAAGGTCGGTGTGCCTATAATAGGTAAATTAGCATAGTACAATAGTCTGTCATATGGCATTTAAAAGAGTAATTTAACGAGTAAATAAGCAGCTATATAAATAGACGGCTAATAAGTCAGCCTATAGGCGAGCTATGCGCTCTTTTTTAATGTCTGTTCTCGTATAAAGTAGGCCTACGTAAGATAATCTTTGTAAATAGTTAGACATTTATCAATTTTAATTCCTAGACAGTTTTTCGTTAAAATGTAGGCCTACAAATACGATTTTAAATGATTATACTCTAGACTGAATCCTTTAATTAAATAAAAAGGCTCACAATTAATTGGGAAGCGGAATTTCAAGTAAGGCTTCAGGCGGTAATTGTATTCATTGTTTTATCATTTTAAACAGATTTCAAAGCCCATTATTCAAACCTATCCAACTCTTCAAGGTCACGATGACAGACTGACTTTTTTTTTTCTTTTAAAGTTAGAAGCAAGTTGTTGCGTAATATTTTCCTCTTTCCTCTTTCCAATGATTCACGTTTCACCTCTTCATCACCTTGTGCTTCGCTCTTCATGGATTCAAAGGGTGGTAAAAACATTTCATGCTTCAAAAGATATGTTAGGTGCGTCTCGTTCAATTGCAGAAATCGCCACTCGGTGATGCTTGATACCGTATTGTGTGTGTGTGTGGGGGGGGGGGGGCATCTTATAAATTACATAGGCGCTTGTTCCACTTACGTTAAGGTTATGGTAGGCCTGATTTAATGTGGCCTACATTTATATAATAGGCTTTGAATGTAGTTCAACGAAATTGTAGTTATCTTGCTAATTTGTTTTTGCTCTACAGGATTACCTTTTTCAATAGGTAGCGTTTACTTGACAATATAATTAGGCTTAATTAGTTAAGATTACCGTGTAAGATGATTACAAACAAATTTGATAACTGCGTACTGTAGTATAGCCTACTTAGTAAGTCTTGTAAAAGTTCCGTGCGTCGGTCTCGTCACACGAAGGGTCAAGCTGGTGGCCCCATCTCTAGGCCTGGCCTGATGGAGGATCGAGTTGCTTTCTCTCGATCTCCATCGCGCATAGCCAGGCACACCCGGCCCATCTGGTTCAGTCCTGAGCCAGGCATTTAGTTTTCTTTTGAAGATTTCAATTTTGATCCCCGTGATGTTCCTGGGGTCCTTTGGAAGTTGGTTAAGAAGTCTTGGGACCCCCTGACAACCAATCTATTTTCCTCGTGTTCAGGGTATCCTCGTCTGGCCTTTAGTTTGGGAACACTACACATTCTAATTTTCCTATTTTCCGACGTTGTTTGGATGTTAATTGGGTTTAGTTTGAGGTTTGGTACAACTTTTTCGATCATTATCTAATAATGCATTGCATTATTAGATAAGCTTACTTGCGTCATAAATGTTGCAGCACTTGTCTTGCGTGTTTTACCGAGTTGTATCGAATAATAAAAAAGTAGGCCTAATTACAGTACTTGAAAGTTTGTTTCTATGATTTGGGGCCTGTTAGGGGAGCAAAGGCCTATTACGGTGCGTGCTTGTAGATTATGGGAAAAAATGGTTGTGGAACCGATTTTTACTAAATAATGTCTTAATATATGAAATACTTGTCTCGGATAAGTTTCCGTCACATAATTAGGCCTATTGAACTGTTGGCACCTTCAGCGTATTATAGCGGCTGACGTCAGAGCCAGATGGTATAGCACACCGGTTTACCAACGCTAGTGCTGATCCTTGGTGACCTTTACTGACCCTTTCTATCGCGCGAAGTAAAAAGTAGAGAAAGTTGTTTTTATTTTTTTAAAATTCCATTTCCTTTTTTTACTCTTCCTCCTTCCTTTCTCTCGAAGGAAAGAGGCCCTTCTGGGAATATACCAGTTCACTCAGGCCTATTCCTAGATAGGCCCATTTTTTTTTTAAGTTATGCTTAGTCCTGAGTTAAGTAAGGTAACGTGTTGGACTTTTTCAGTTCTATGGGTACCATTGAAATGAGAGAAATTAATTTTTTTAAACATATATATATATATATTATATATATATATATATATATATACATACTGTATATATATATTTTGAAGAATAGGGACCCCAGCCTTCTTTAGTTAGGCTTATAAGGCTAACTAACGAAAATATCACGACCTAACCTAACCAATCGTTAGGTTAACTGTACGCCCATGACGATTGGTTAGTTAAGTCGTGATATTTTCATTAAAACTAACGAAAATATCACGACTTAACCAACCAATCGTCAAGGGCGTACAATTAACCTAACCGGGCACACACACACACACACACACACTTTTCAACGCAAATTATCGTCAAATTTTTGAAGAAACGACAAATATTTTTGTTTTTATTTATGTTCATTAAAGATGTTGAATTAAATAAATTAAATTTCTCCTATTGAAAATGTACTGATTATTAATAAAAAGTTAAAATAAGTTTAAAAAATATTAATTTCTCTCATTTCAATGGTGCCCATAGAACGGAAAAGGTCCAACGTGTTAAAATATGTTAGTTTTGGGAAGAAATTCGCCTTAGAAATATAAAACTACTAAAAAGTATTAAAAAAATACTAATTGGTAAATGTTTTTTTGTCTTTGGCTATTTTATTCGTTTTGGTGACTAATAAAATTTCAAGAACACGATCCAATCAGTACCAATTAGTAATTTTTTTTTGCTTTTTTGAGATTTTGTGTAACACGTCAGTCATCAAGAAATTCACTCATATCAGACGGAGTAGAACGAGGCATTATTATTATTCCTCGTCTTAGATTGCTTCCCTCATCCCTCCAAAACAAAAATTACATATTTTCCTTGTATTAAAATTATGGAATGATTTATATATTAAAAATGTTTCTGATGTAAATTAGTTTAATAAAAAACTAAGTTTAAATCTATTTTAAGAAATGAATTTTATATATATATATATATATATATATATATATATATATATATATATATATATATATATATATATATATATATATATATATATTGCGTTGCGTAATTAATTTCTTGTATTCAACTATTAGTTCGCTTGTACATTTCTAAATTAACTAATAGCTACTCCTTACTAGTGGTATTTATATTAGTCATCATAACTCATAACTATCTGTGAAGCGATACGTTATCTTTTAATTAATTTCAGAGCCCAGTAAAGCTAAAGCTTTTAAAGGCCAAATAAAATAAAATAAAAATAGTCCAATTTCACAATTATTTATTTTGTTAAAATTAAAATTATTTTAATACGGTGAAAATTGTATAATTTATTTTATGAATAGTGAATTTACATTTCAGAATTACTGAAGTCGGGATACACTGAGACGTATGGTTAGTGTAACCAACTTTTGCAATCGACTGTACGTAGGCTTAGCCTAGTAAAGCAAAACGCTTCAAAGTGTTCAAAAAAGAGGGGGTGGGGCAAAATCAGTATGGTTTTAATATTAATGCGTCCTGATTTACCATTATTCTAACATTATCGTTTAGTTTTCTTTTTGGAACTACGATATACCCATAAGGGATAATTAGGATCAATCCCAGAATAGGCACCTGAAATCATTTTTAGGTGCTTAATCTGGGATTGAGGCAAAACACAGGTGCTTAATCTGGGATTGAGGAGAAAAAAATATAAACAGTTTTTAGAGATATAATTTCATTGTTTTTATCAATATTTGAAAAAATCAACTCTAACCTAACCTAACCTAACCTAACCTAACCTAACCAATTTATGTGGCAAGATAGATTTGCTTCAGATGGATTCAGAAACATTCGGGCTCATATTGCAGGAATTTATAATATCTAAAATTTTTCTTTATTCATTAAACCACTTTAAACCTTTTATAACTTTGCCTTTATTACATTTGTAATAAACTTTGTATAAACAATAAATTTTGTAATCATCAGGTTTTTTTTATTTAATTCCTTGCAAGGTGCCTATTTTGGGATTGAGGTTGAACGCAGGTGCTTCATCTGGGATTGAGGTACATCAGGTGCCTATTCTGGGATTGACCCGATAATTAATAGGACCTATGCTGAGGCTTACTGACCTCAGTCAGTGTCTTCACTTCGCTCATAGGGAAACAGTGTTACTGATGAGCTACGGGCGGTGATGACATGCCGATGTGTTAGTGAAAGTATTTTTTGAAACGTAAATACCGACACCTTTTATAGAATGGCTTCAGATTTATCGGAACGTTCATTTACTCTAATTAAGTACTATATTTATTTACTTCAACCTGTTGTAATCAAGTAGGCCGACCTCGGCACTTTGTTTTGCTCGCCTACAATATTTGTAATATTTACTTCTTAAAATAGTTACGACAGAGCTACTTCGCAATTGTATTTATGAAAGTGTTCTGTTCTTTCCTCGTTTCATCTCGTGTTAGCCTACCTTGGCCTACCGTACACGGTTTCATCAGTTGAGAGGAAGAGGTTTAATAGAGATGGGTGTAATCTTAGATGCGAACCTAATAGAGCTCATTTTTAATGTCTTTGGCTTTGTATTTCCATTTAGAATATGAAAGGGCAATATAAACCTATCCTTATGTAGGCCATTTGAAGTCACGCGTTGGTTAGTTTTAATGATATATTCGAGTGAAGTTGCTTTGGATAATTACAGGGACTGATTCGAGTAATGTTCCCTAATTGCGGTTGTTAAAAGTAAATAGAATTATTTTGTTTACTTAGTAAAAAATCTGACAAATTTTTGTCTGTTAGAAACCATGTTAGGCCTATCGAAGAGACGAGTAGACATACGGTTGTTAGTCTAGAATCTAGATCCTGTAGCCTATGTCTAGAGCTAACTTGTATATTGCTTGGCTTTCTACTGTAGGCTAAGATTTATTTCAGTCGGTTTTACCCATAATATTATTGGTACTGATATTTCTTAGGGCCTACAAAAAAAATTCTTGAGTAGCCCACTGCAAGGTTCATTGGATCACCTGAAGATCCGTCATCCCACCCTTTTTTAGTTAGCTTTACGAGTCTAACTAACGAAAATATCACGACCTAACCTAACCAATCGTTAGGTCAACTGTACGCCCTTGACGATTGGTTAGATTAGGTCGTGATATTTTCGTTAGTTAGCCTTATAAAGCTAAACTAAAAAAGGCTGGGGTGACGGATCTTCAGGTGATCCGGTTTATTGAAAGAGCTATAAAATTTTTCTTCAGTTTCTGTGCTAATGATTATGTATACAGGGTATCCCATAAGTCCGGTCTCAGGAAAATTTATTTTGAATTAAATTTACAAAAGTAATACATTAGAACTAAAACAAATGTTCAAAGTGATGTCTTGTTTTGGGACCTTTTTTTTTTGTTGCTGGTAGAATAACAGGCAATGGCTAATATGGAAGTGCGTTACGCTCCTGCTCCTGAAGAAAAGGCAGAGGTAACATCCTCTATATATGAGACACCTATATATATATATATATATATATATATATATATATATATATATATATATAATAATATATATATACTTCTGAATACACGAAAGGCCTTGGAATCATTTTTTTTCCTTGTGGATTTACATCATATATATATATATATATATATATATATATATATATATATATATATATATATATATATATATATGGCCTACCTATTGTATGTTAGAAAATAGGGACTTTGTCTTAAGTTAAACAGAATACTTGAAGATAGGTCTACAATTTTAAACACTGCTTTAGCTCCTAATCGCATTAATTAAGCCTGCATAACTGAGACGTGGTTATGGTAGGCCCGTGTAGTAGGCCTGTCTGCGGTAATCAACGATTTGTGAAGGTTCACTAATGACAGTCGCGATGTTTTGCCTTCCGATGCCGTGGGAATTCTTCCTTTTCGCTCTACAACACAGAGGCGTGTTAAAAGGTTTCGCGCGATGTTTCAGCATCTCCTGTATTCATTGACACCGAACTGTTGGCCGCAGGGAGAACAGTACTTGTACTCCAATACTCAGATACTCGGACTGGTCTTCTTTAGATTTTGATCTACATGGCCCTATTTTTTACATAAATAGGCTTAAAGTTCGCAATAGGCTGAAACCGCCTCAATATATTAAGTCTTTAGATTTTGATGTAGTTTTAATTAGTATTTACCTTGAGGAAATATTCGTTTAAATTTTAATAAAAGTAATAGGCATAGGCCCTCTAGTCATAGGAAGTAGCCTATCCCATTTTACAGTGATGCAACCGAGATCCTGGGACCAGTCCAGAACCCAAAGATGCTTAATTTACACGGTTAAGTCGGAAATTGCGCCAGAAGCGTCTTATTCGAGCCTTATTCGTATTACATATTAAAGCAAGCGAGTAGTTTGGCTAAAACTCTCACTATATACTCACAAAATTTGAAAAATAGTGGTTTGAACCAGTCCGGACCAGACCATCTCTTTTTAAGCCCGGTCTGAACCGGTCCCAGTTGCATTATTACCATTTTATTATCCGTCGGCACATAGGCATTTGGTAGGCTCCAACGGAGGAGCGGAAATTAAGGAAAACTTTACCTTTGTTTGCTCCAAACCCATTAATGGCTAATAGGCCCATTATTTTGGGATGAGATATTTAATCAGATTTATGGGAGTGAGGAAGCTCCAAAGTCTGCTTTTAAGCTGATTAATTCAGTCTGGAAATAAATTCCAGATTTCTTCTAAGCACATCATTCAGTGTGGCAAAGCATTCTTAAATAATATTGGATCTGTTGTTGTCCCTCAAGGTGATGGGGCCTCGTGTTTGTGCTTTCCACCTGAGGTTTTAGAGCCCATAGAAACGAATTAATAAGCCGTTCCTGTACCCTAAGTTTGTAAATGGAAGATACCAAAAGTTCTTATGACCAGATTTTGGCAAGTAAAAGCCTAGGCCTGTTGTACGTATCTTAAAAAGTATACAGTAATACAGTGTATCCTCTTCCCAGCTAGTTTCAGTTGCCGCTGTTGTTATTTGGGGAAGATAGTTTGGTGAGCCCATTCTTTATATGTATATTATAAGGTTATAAGGTTAGCTATTCGAAGGAGGATGTAACCACGGTTTTATATATATATATTGTCGGAAAATATTTTCGACGTACTTTTCTTGTTAAAGTAAGCTTAATGATTTAAACTTTTTTCTTTTATATATTTTACCAAAAAATTTATATCAAATAGGCATTCCCTCTCAATAACCATTCCCCCCATCCTGCATATATATATATTTTTTCTAGATGGGAGGATATTATATAACTTTTTAAAAATAATTTTAATTTTTTTTTCTTTTTTTGGGTGTCTTCAGATGCAGCTTTGGAATAGCGCAGGAGGGGGATCCCAGATAGTTTTGTGGAGACTTTCAAGGTCGTTTTAGTTGCTTGGACCAAATTTTTTTTTTGATAGATGGGGTTAAATCTAAGGGAGTGGCTCCCCTTTATATTGAGCGGAAAATAAATTGGTGTCGGAGGAAATAATTCCGTTTTTTAAAAATTAATTGTGGGTGTTGGGAGTAATGGTATTGAGGTGGAGGGGGGGGGGGGCGTTGTTAGTTAAATTTTAGCTACCTTTCAAGAAATAATGTCTTTCATGTCAGATGCCGACAACCTTTTTTTACTTTGAGTCCAATTGGTAATGAAAGTCAAAGGTTTAATTATTGTAAAAGTTATTTATTGTAATCGTTTCGACGAATGAGATCATTTATTATTATGTATTTTTATCTTTGGATTTCTTAATAATATAATTATATTTTATATTTTATAACCATTTAATGTTTATAATTATATATATTTTTTTTGTTTCGGATGTCATGGCAACGTCCCAGCCCACCAGATATGAGCGATTATTTAATTTTTATTTTTTTTGGTCGACCGGATTTGTCATTACACGAAAATTGACTGTAAGCGTTGTTTTAGATATAACTTCGGGATTAGGTTTTTCCTTCGGATATAATTTAGAGTTTGGAGTAATTTTCAGTTTGTTACAGTTTGTTAATCTTTTAACTTTGCGACTGTGGCAAAGATGTCGGTAGGAAGGGTTTTAGGGGCTTAAATTCGAAATTTGAAACACACGGCTGACATTTAATAAATTATCGAATATATACTGTATATATATATATATATAGCCTTAGGGATACGCTTACTACTACTAGCATTGAGAGTTTCGTTTGAGGTGCAATTTTAGTGGAGTTGTATCCCGATATAGGTGTTCCTTAATGCATTTTAAATACAGATTTCTATCTTGCACAATATACAGGGTGTCCCATAAATCAGGTCTCGAAAGAAGATTTATTTTAAATTAAATTTACCAAAGTAATACATTAGAACTAAAACAAATGTTCAAATTGACGTTCTTGATGTTCGCGCGTGTTGATACGATGTTCCAAACTTAAATGCGCGCGTGCCAAAGTCTCTGGTGTGATTTGTGCGCAAACAGCGCGGATATTTTCTTCGATGGTACGTGGACGGTCATTGAACACAACAGACTTAAGGTGACCCCGGAGAAAAAAATCTAGGGAGGTGTGAGGTCCGGGGATCTTGGTGGCCACTCGATTGGTCCCCCGCGCCCAATCCATCGCCCAGGGAGAACTTCATCCAACCAACGTCGCACCTCACGGTCAAAGTGAGGTGGTGCTCCATCCTGCTGAAAGTAAAACCGATGTCGCACTGCGAGTGGCATTTCGTCCGAATACGGTTCCAACACATCATGCAACAATTGGGGATATCGTTCGGCATTAAGTCCTTCCAGAAATACTGGTCTCGAAACAAAATTTCTATGAATGCCGCACCACACCATTACTTTTGGATTAATTTGGTGATGAGCATCAACAGCGACATGAGGATTATCCTGCGCCCAGTACACGTGTTGTGTCGGTTTACGTATCCGTTCAGATGGAAACGCGCCTCATCACTAAACATGATATCGTCCGCTAAGTTTCTTTTTGATTTAAACCATTCGCAAAATTGAAATCGTCGGTCTGTATTATCCCCTTTGTAATTCTTGTACAAAATGTACTATCTTGTACGGATGAAATTTGTAATGTTGCAATATTTGGTGTACAGATGTCTTTGAGTGTCCACTTTCATACGCAATCTTTCTCACCGATCATTGTGGATTTACTGCTATCCTGGAAAGTATATCAATACTGCTTTCAGCACCAGTTGAAGTTCTCGGGCGACTCGCTCTTGGTTTGTCCTGAACACACTCGGTCTCCTTGAATCATGAAAGCATACTACCAACGAAACGCTGACCAGGTCGTGGTTTATTGGGATGACCACGGTGTAATTGTTTAGCTGTCTTTTTTTGGCTAAGGCCAGAAAAACAATTTCCGCCTTTTCCTGAGGAGTGTAACTCGCTTCTATATTAGCCATTGGATTCTACCCGCAACAAAAAAAGGTTCCAAAACGAGACATCAATTTGAACATTTGTTTTCGTTCTAATCTATTACTTTTGTAATTTAAAATAAATTTTTCCGAGACCGAACTTATGGAACACCCTGTATACAGGGTAGATAACACGTTTGACGGGCCGTAATTTTGCGTCGCGGTTCGACATTTCACGCTGAAGTCTATATTAAAAATTTAGAAGAAATCGACTCAAGATGGGGCTCCGGCCCCACTACACACACACACCATTCGCGATTTCTTGAACGAAAAGTTTCCTGGTCAGTGTGTATGGGGTGGCGTGGGTTGAGTGATTGGCTAACGCAGTCTCTGGATTCAACTCCGGCCGACTTCTTTTTGCGAGGCACGATAAAAAATACTACTGCGTATGTGATGACATCTCGGACATTTCCAGCACTCGGGGGTGGTATCGTTGTTGCGATGCGGGTCTTTTCAACGAGTCTGCCAATCAGTATCACGTTTCACTCGCGCAAATTTGAACCTTTGACATATTGAGCAAGTTTTATTGCCATACAATCTTTAAAAACTTTTATATCACTCTCTACTTTTTCAATAAAGATTTATTAAAATTGAAGCGTTTTTTCTTACTTTTGACTGACCATACCTTTCTTTCAACCTTTCAAAGGTTCCGTGCGATGATTCCTCATTTCACGAAGGTCAAGCTTGTCGCCCCTCCTACGTTGTGGCCAATGTCGTAACGCAGCTTCCCAAAGATCAGCGAAGTTAAGCGACATTGGGTCTGGGTAATAGTTGGATGGGAGACTGTCCTCCGCGCCCAGATTATGTAGCGACCCGTGGTTCGGATCCCACGTAAAGCTGTAGGTCCCCTCCGTCATATGACCTTAGATGTTGCGAAGGAGGCTAAACAACCCCAATAAAAAAAAAATATATATATATATATATTTTTTTCAAGATTTCTTATATATACCGGTGATGCATGGGGTCAAGTATTTACTTGTACTTGGTACTTAAGTACCAGTTTTTAGGTACTTGTACTTGAAAAAAAAAGTATTTTTAAGTATTTCTCAGTATTTTAGATGTAATTTAAAACTTTTTGTACTTCGGAAATTTGCGTACATGTTAATTTTCTTGCATTTTGAGCCCAAATTTTGAGATTCTGAATCATATTATATGCAATAGATCGGTCTTGTGAAGTGCTTTAATGTTTTTGTGCATTTCAATAAAATTATTAGTAAAATACATAAATAATTTTTTTTATTATTTTTTTTCCGCGAGAGTACTCGTACTTGATTATTAAGTACTCGCAATTACTCGACCAAATTTCCTATATCAAATAAGTACTCGTACTCGCAAATTTTAAAAATACTACTGTATTTTATCTGTACTTGAGAAAAAGTACTCGACCCCGAGCTTGACACCGGTATATATAATTTTATTTTAGTTACAGTATTAAGTTATATAAGATCCATTTACGAGTCCCCAAAACTGTTGAGAATGAAACTAAACTAAATTGAAGCGTACACCGTCCGTGCAACGCGATTCTATTCTCGGATAACACCGAGTAAAAATTGATAAATTGTTGCTGTTTTTCACCACTTGCGAAGAAATTTGGGGTGATGAAGTCTTTATTATATATCTTCTCGTACGATTTGTCAGGCGCGCTAAAGTGTCAAGGTTACTGAGCCGAGATGATGGAGAGATTATTATACTTCGATTTGTGGTGAACATTGATCGAGAGTTTGGTGAACGTCGATCGATTGTGATGAACATGATCGATTGTGGTGTGAATATGATTGGCCGTAAGTAAGTAAGTAAGTTCGTTCGTGAATGTCGGAAGAGAGATTCTACTCGTAGTTCGTACAGTAAATATTGGGTCGTAGGTTCTATGAGGTAATACTATACGCGACATACGAATCCTATGACTTTACGTAAGGTAGTCATATATTTTGGTAAGTTGTACTGTGTATAGATTTTATACGTGCGAATTAGTTTTATATTACATAACGTAGTTTACCCTCTCGATAGTGGGTGTGTAATCTCGTAACTGTACGCGCCGCAATTATGGTTTTGTATACCCGTGGGCGGCTTCGTGGCCACGTCATAACTCCGCTTCTCGTAAGATCAGCGAGGTTAAGCGACGTTTTGTCCGATCAGTTGTTGGATGGGTGACCCTCCTCCGACTTCAAACGATGTAGTGACCCGAAGATAGTCGGGATCTCGCGTAAAGTCGTAGTAGGTTCCCTTCGTCACACGACCTTTTCCATTTGGAAGGGAGGTAAGTTGAACAACCCCAAACAATATTGAATACTTTTAGCGTTTGAGTTCTGTTGGTTGCATTCACCCAAATCTCTCGTGGTTGAAGTCACGTTTTTTACCTTCTGAATTTTCTCTGCGGGACACGGTGAATAATTTAGGATTTTTTTAAAGCATTCTATTATTATTGGGTGCTTCATTGCAGCGTGATTGCGTGCTTGGGTACGAATTGCGTGTAGGGCATATCTCTATAGGCGTTGGGTATGTCTCAAACGTTCTTCCTCCACGGTAGAGTAGTTTTTTCTTACCGTGCTTTATCGATATGTTTTTTTTAATTGTTTTGCGTGGTACGTAAGGATTTTTTGGATGGGGTTTACCCGTGTTGCGAAGTAAAAGATAAACATCGAAGTAAACCAACTAAATTTTTTTAGCGTTTTTTATAAAAGATTTCTTGGCGTGATTTTATGTTTTTGTCAGAAGAACGTATTCTTCACTTATTTTTACTAATATTTAGTGGAAGTAAGTAAAATATTGTAAATTAACTAAAATTCGGGCGACACGAGCCAAAGTCCTTTTCGTATAATTAGCAGTTTATTTTCAGGACTTGGTTTGCGCGAATGGTTTGGCCCTTCCTACAGTATGTGGCACGGTACTTTTTTTGACCGTGGCACTAAAAATAGATTTCAGTAAATGCTATTGTTTTAATCGAGCCTGTATACGCAATTTACTAGTTATTAATCTTGGATGAGTTTTATGACTGATTTTGAGCCTTATTCGGTGACGCAGTAAAAGCTGACAGGGCGTGTGGCGTGTGTTGTCGTACCCCCCCACCCCCCCTCATTCCATGGTGTGTGTGTACTTTAATAAATAGAGAGTAGCTTAACTCACTAAGCCGAAAATGCCAGAAAGGTCAAAGGCCATTGTGTTAAAAACATGTTTGTTTAATATTAAGTTCAGGGTCGGATAAGGAGGGTTCTTTCTTTAGCTTCTTTGTTCTATGAAGATCCTTTTTTTTTTTCGTGTGGCTCAAACTATGATGTAAACAAATTGGCCACGTCGTCATCCGACTATCCGATTACGTTCGTGCGAGATGTAACGCGCTTTTGTAGTTTTCCCGCACTTACTATCGTATCGAATTAATTAACGAAGCATTCATTATATATAAATTCCTATTACATATAGATTAGTTTTTAAGGCTCTTGCGACTATAGTTCGGGTTGTTACGCAAGGTCGATGTGACCATGTTTTTTTTTTAAGTGAATTTTCCATGTGTAACGAATTGCCGTGTCGAAGAGGTACGCTAATAATAAATTGGGGGAGGGGAGTGAAAAGTTTGGGAGTATTACAAAATCATTGTTTTATTTATGAGTATTATTAGGGCGTGTGTTGATGTGGTTGTCAACCTTTTTTTGTGGTCACGGCCCACCAAAATATTGACAAGTTTTGTTCAAGGTCCGCTGCAGCACCGCGTTTTCTCTTCACATGCAAACCACTATTGGGGATATTTAATTATTAATGATAGTACAGTGTACACCACACACACACACACACACACACACACACACCACACACACACACACACACACACGAATGATTCTAACTTCTTTCAAAATTTAAGTCTAAATTTAGAGTCAGGAAAACACAAGGTCTTTTCAGTACTCCTCCGGTACTTCTTCGGTACTTGGGTCAGGACCGACCGGTTGAAAATGCTTGCCCTATGTAGTTGGCCTATTAAAACCTGTATGGCCTACCATCCTACATGATTTCCACAATACAAGCTAAAACCTATATCCAGCTAGTTAGTTACCATGGGTACATTTAAGTTCTTTTACCATTCGATCAACGCAACCGGTATTGGTAACCGGTTTCGTAAAGTTGATTCTACCATATTATAGAGCCTATTGAAGTAAACATCTGATAGGTTGATACCGTAAATAGTCTTTTAGCAATTTATTACTTAGCTTATTAAAAGGAAATCTAATATATATAATATATATATATATATATATATAATAATAATGTATTAGGGTAGTTGAAAATAAGGGGAGTAAAAAATAAAGATGCTAATTTCTCTGGTCTCTCCCTTTTAAATTTTGCCATTTGGTGAGAAAACATAACGAAGTTGCATGAAAATTAGGCAATATTTAATATTGTCATGTGATGGCATTGACGTGCACAGTGTCAAACAGTTGGTCCATTTTACCTTTAAAAGCTTCTTCCTTTCGTTATTTGATATTCCGTTCTCTTTTTCATACGCTTTCTTAAGCTCCTCCATTCTTGATGAAGGGTCCGGCAGTTTTTTGACACTGATGCTTTTCTCCTTGACTTCTCCCCAAAATTCGTGACCTTCTTCAATCACACGAGATGAACATGGTTAAAGTGACGTTTTTCTTTATGAAGGTAGAAGAAAAAAAAAACGCTTCAACGCCTCTCCATTGGATGGAAGCGTAGAATCAGATACGGTACCTTTTCAAACATTTAAGGACCTACTAACCGGATATCATTTTTAGACTTAGTTGACATTGTCTCAGTCTCTCTTTATGTAATTAATTAATACGCAATATCTCGTAAATTAGTATACAACATCTTGCTATTTAAATTACGTAAGTTAGCTCTCTATATGTTACTTTTTGGCCTGGAAAGAGGAAAAAAATTAATACGCATAAAAATAATCAATATTACAGAACTTTAAAATAGATAGTTACAAAATATCACTAGGTACTACATGTACGAGTAAATAATGGGCAGAGAGGAAAATAGAGAGGTGGTCAAGGGCAGTAGTAAATATCAGATTACCTATCTTCACATTTTTATGGAAATGTTTTCTAATAAAATGGCAATGATTCAGGTGGTGAGACAAAATAAATTTCAGGTTTTGGGGGGGGGGGGGGGTCACCCTATATATATATATATATATATATATATATATGAGAAGCTATTGGTATTATGAGAATGATGGGAAAGTGTTGAAACATGATCAGGAAATGTTTGCTTGTTTTATTGACTTTGAAAAAGCTTTTGACAGAGTCCAATGAAGGAAACTAATAGAAATATTGAAGAATATTAATGTTGACTGGAGAGACCATAGACTGATAAAAAATCTATATCTTGGGCAGACTGTGAATGTTAAGAGTTGCAGGAGGAGAATCGGAGCCTGGATTGGTTGGGAGAAGGGTCAGGCAAGGATGCTCCCTGTCCCCCGTGTTAACATCAGTGGTGGGCACCGTTAACCAAAAAGTTAACTTCGATAACGATAATCCGTTAACCCCAATTTTTAACTCCGATAACGATAATCCGATAATTATTTTACTACAAAGTTAACGGAAGTTAACGATAATCCGTTAACGATAACTATTTCTTTACTAACATTTAAAAAAATCAAGGAAAAAAGCTTTAAAACCCATAGAAAATGTTTGTTTATGAAAAATCCAACAATAAATAGGTATTTAACTGTATTTTTATCAAGTTCTGGTCAGACTGAGACTCAGAAGTGCCTGAGACAGAGGCGATCTCAATGTCGAGAACTTCTTCTTGGTGCTCCATGGTTGAAGTTTAAAAGTTGTAGAGAATGCTTGGTAAGAGAGAACTGAACGCTGTCTAGTTGACGATAATACAGAAGAACCTAAAAAAAGTAAAATATCGTCGTATAAATATGTAACTAAACTAATAAAATATTAATTCAAACAAAATAGCAAAATTAATTCAAAATAATAATAATTATAATAATATATAATATATAATACTATTACGTTATATAAAATTTTTATTTTACTTAACCTTTTTCTGTGAATTTTCAATAGAAGTAATTTTTCTCTATGTAATTATTTTATCTATGAATTATTAGTCTATAAAATAAAAATACTTTGTCCTGAATTATTTTGTCTATAAAATAAGCACACCGGACAAAAAATTAGTCACCCCTCTCAGAATGTACCTAATAACGTGTGACGGCGCCTCTGGCCTTGATAACCGCACGAATCCGGCGAGGCAGAGACTCTACGAGGTTGTGCATGTACTGAACATCGATTTGCTGCCACTCGTTCATCAGCCGGTCCCGAAGTTCCGCCAGAGTCCTGCGCTTCACTTTCTGTTTCCAGCCTGAACAACACCTTCGACGCATTCAGGATTAAAGGCTTCATTGGACCTGCGATGTACTCGTCGCCTCCCATCATTGGAGAACAAACAAAAACGGGACTCATCGGACCAAATTACACGTTTCCAATCTGCCGCAGTCCAGTTTTTGTGCCTCTGAGCCATTTATAACGTGCCAATTTGTGACTTGCTGTTAACAGCGGCCTCTTCCGTGGTACCCTGCTCCAGATGTCCATCGCATGCAGTTCTCGTCGCAATGTCCGTTCGGAAATTGGTCGCTGGAGAACCTCATTGGTTTCTTGGAGCAATTGTCCTCTGGTTTGAAAACGATTTGCAGTTACTAGACGAGAAAAATGGCGGCGGCCCCTATTGTCGAGAATTGTTTTCCGGCCACAGTTACGCCGTCGATTGTCAGTTGATTGCGAACTACACCACTCTTTGTAAACTCGCTGGACAGTACGCGTTGACACACCAACAAATTGGGCTACTTCAGACATTTTGTGTCCGTGGGCTCTGCCAAACACGATGGCTCCTTTTTGCCACTGAGTAACGTCTGCCTCACGACCCATTTTGCAGACTATATCCAACACACACTTAGTTCTTCACCACCTCACGAAACAGATCTGATCCTGTGTGCTACGTCACCGCTACTTGTCACTTACCAATGCTACATCAGCGCCCTCTGTGTGACCTTGAACTTCCTACTCTCGGTGCTATTAGGGGTGACTAATTTTTTGTCCGGTGTGCTTATTTTGTCTATGTAATATACGCAATTGTTATTTAATTCGACGACAATATTACAATTCGTGAATTCATTCGCGGAGCGGTGATCTTCCGTGAATGACTCCTCGCAGTTAACGTGTTAACGGACTTTAACAGACTAAATATCGAGTTATCGGAAGTTAACTGGTCCGATAACGATAAATGGAAATTAACTTCCGTTAATAGTCCGTTAAAAAAAGTTAACTTCGTTAATTAACTGTTATCGGATTAACGCTTTAGTGCCCAACACTGGTTAACATCTATGCGGAAGCAATGATAATTCTAGAAGCACACTCAGATCTGGAAGAGGGAATCAGAGTGGGAGGTAAATTGGTCAAATCTGTAAGGTTTGCGGATGACGAGGCATTTGTTTGTATTACTGAGGAAGGACTGCAAAGAATGGTCAATAGCTTGACAACAACGGCGGAAGAATTCGGAATGAGAATTAATGAGAACAAGACAAAGTTAATGAAAATTGCAAGAAGGAAAGGAGCACAAATGATCCTAACGATAGGAAATCGGGCTTTAGAAGAGGATGAGCAGTTTAAATATCTGGGAAGTTTATTAACCAACAATAGAGATTGCAATAAGAAAGCAAGATCTAGAATTGGTATGGTAAGGTAGCTTTTGAGAGACAGAAAAGACTATTTACAGGTAAACTCAACTTGAAGCTGAAGAAAAGGTTAGTAAAAAGCTTGATATGGAGTGTGGTACTGTATAGAGCAGAAACATGGACACTGAAAACAACTGAAAAGAAAATCCTGGAGAGTTTTGAATGTGGATTTGGAGAAGAATGCTAAAGATAAGCTGGAGGGAACACCAAAGTAATTAGGAAGTACTGCAACAGGTGAGGGAGGATAGATGACTCATTAAGGTGATAAGAGAAAGACAGGAGAAATGGATCGGACATGTGTTGAGAGGAGATGGATTGTTGAAGGAGGTGATAGAGGGTAGCTATGAACGTAGAAGGCCGAAGGAAAGGAAAAGGAAAGCAATGCTGGATGATTTGAAGGCAGGCAGGAGCTACCATGAACTGAAAAGGATAGCTCAGGATAGAACACTTTGGCGGGACACACGAGTTGGACCTGCCTGATAGGCAGAACACTATATATATATATTATATATATATATATATATATATATATATATATATATATATATATATATATATATCACACAGGGTGTCTCAGAAGTCGCACACCATAGGCTTTATTCAGATTTACGAGATCAACGAGTCGAAATGGTTTATAAGTGATGTTTAATTACAATATATGTTCGATAATGTTTGAATAATAAAATTAATAGTACAGTGCCCGCGAAAAGTATCCGATCACTCAAGAAAATACAATATTTTCCCTTGATATTCAGAGACACGTAATTCACTTTCTATTTGTTCTAGCGACATCTGGTAACTTTGAGGTTGCTCGCTGATATGAGAGCTATCCAACGCATTCTCAAATTAGTGTTCTGGTAGCTTTCGTTGCGGGTGGCTGTGTCTCAAATTTGTCAGATTTCACTGTTTGTGTAAATTTCTTGATATTTTTTTTTTTTTTACAGAAAGTGGTGTAAATAAAATTTATATATAATGTGTGCTAAAAAACAACTTAAGAGTGATTGTCGAGGTGCTATTGTTGCTTTGCATGCATGTGGGAAATCACAGAGACAGATAGCTAAGGAATTAAACATATCCCAAAGTACCGTTAATTTATGGGTTTCACGGGCTAAGAACAATGGTGGCCTAACCACGCCAGTCCCTAAAAAACGATCTGGCAGACCGAGAAAAACAAATTCGCGAACAGACAAACTTATGAAACGTTTAGTATTGAAAAACCCAACAATAACTGCGAAAGAAATAAAATTTAATATGAATAATTTGTTATCTGGTGTTTCTGAACGAACTATCCAGGAGCGGCTCCAAAAAGAACTCGGATTACCATCTCGCCATGCTGCTAAGAAACCGTTCATTAATGAAAAAATGCGTAAAAAACGTGCGCATTTGTAAAAAATACATTCATTGGACTGTTGATGACTGGAAGAAGGTTTTATTTAGCGATGAGTCGACATTTTTGACATTCAGAAGTTGTCCAAAAAAGGTTCGCCGGCCTATTGGCTCAAATAGGATGGACCCTAAATACACCCTAAAGACAATGAAACACCCTCCAAGTGTGATGGTTTGGGGTTGTTTCGGTTACTATGGGCGTGGAAACTTATATTTTCTTCCGAAGAACACAACTATGAATGGTGCACGGTATTTAGCAATGCTACAGGATAAACTTCCAATGGCAATGGCAATCCAAAGGACAAAAACATACATGCATGATGGTGCACCATGTCACAGGGCCAAAATAGTGACAAAATGGATTACTGACAATAAATTTGATATTTTGGATTGGCCTGGTAATAGTCCAGATCTCAATCCGATAGAAAATCTGTGGCTAATAATAAAAAATAAGGTTGAATGCCACGACACTGGCTCAGTCGAAAAATTACAAGAGGCCATCAAAAAGGTATGGTGCAAGGAAATATCAGTGGAAGTTTGTCAAAACTTGATTAAATCCATGCCAAAACGTCTAGAACAAGTCATCCAAACCAAAGGACAGATGACAAAATACTAATATAAGGTTAGTATACATTTAAACATTGTTTTTTATGTAAAAAATACAAATTTCAAGGGTGATCGGATACTTTTCGCGGGCACTGTATATACAGTGTGTCCGTAAAGTCATGGTGGGATTTTAAATAGCTATATTATTGCAACGAAACATGATAATGAAATGAAAAAAAGGCAAATTGAAGAACAACTCTAAAAGAATAACTTTATTTAACGTAGTTCGATATGGGCTCCTCTGGTAGCCCTGCAGACATCTAGGCGGTGATGTGTGTCCGTAAAGTCATGGTGGGATTTTAAATAGCTATATTATTGCAACGAAACATGATAATGAGATGAAACAATGCCAAATTGAAGAACAACTCTCAAAGTTGTATCTTGTAGTTAGTCTACTCTAGGCTAAGCTTAACCTTTATCTCGTAGTTAGTCTAGGCTGTCCACGTGCCTATGTTGAACATGAGCGTAATAGCCCGAAAGTTAATGTGTGGTGTGCTCTAGCACGAGATCGAGTGATTGGCCCATTTTTCTTCGCGGAACCCACTGTGACGTCACACAACTACCTCGCTATGTTGGAACATTTTGCAGTACCCCAATTTATTGACAATAATGTCATCTTTCAGCAAGATGGTGCTCCTCCGCACTATGCCAACGTTGTTCGAGAATTCCTTAATGAAAAATTTCCACAGAGATGGATAGGAAGAGGAGGATGGAAGCCATGGCCTCCACGCTCTCCGGACCTGACACCTTTGGACTTTTATTTGTGGGGTTACGTCAAGCAAAGCGTGTACAGTGTACCCATTAGGGATATTCATCACTTGCACGAGCGAATCACGGAAGCTATCGCATCCGTCACTCCTGATGTTCTTGGGCGTGTGTGGCTGGAATTGAATCACCGCCTAGATGTCTGCAGGGCTACCAGAGGAGCCCATATCGAACTACGTTAAATAAAGTTATTCTTTTAGAGTTGTTCTTCAATTTGCCTTTTTTTCATCTCATTATCATGTTTCGTTGCAATAATATAGCTATTTAAAATCCCACCATGACTTTACGGACACACTGTATAGTTAATCTTACAGCTATCTTAAAATACTGTAATTAAATTGAATGAAACTACATTAAGCCAGTGCTGCGCGACTTCTGAGACACCATTGGCTAATGTAATGTAGCTTCATTCAATTTAATTATTTTAAAATAGCTTTTTGATTAACTGTACATACTATTAATTTTATTATTCGAACATTATCAAACATATATTGTAATTAAACATCACTTATAAACCATTTCGACTCGTAAACCTCATAAATCTGAATAAAGCCTATGGTGCGCGACTTCTGAGACACCATATATATATATATATATATATATATATATATATATATATATATATATATATATATATATATATATATATATATATATATAATAATCAGTGGCGTGCGGTGATTTTTCGTCAAGGGGAAGCAATTCAAGCAAAAACAACAAAGATTATATAAAATAAAAATAAAACTTTAAAATACTCGTATATAATAAAAACAAAACACATATAATCATCTACTTACTTTACTTATAGGTTAATTCTATTCTTTCTTTTTATTAAATATATCTATTTTTTCTTCGTAAAAGGCATCGGTTTTCATATCCTTAAGAAGCTTTTTCTCAATTGAGATTAAAGCTAAACTTGCAAGCCTTTCTTACCCTTGCGCATTTCTAGTGTAGTTACGTATTCGCTTTAAATGAGAGAATGACAGCAGACAGCACGTAAAGTTGCCAGATATTTCAAGAAAATTAACTATAAGATCTGGACAGCGATTTCTAAATTGCTTCCTTTTGACATAGGGAAGGATAAAATAATGATAAATATATATTCTTTTTCGCTTAACATGGCCATGGAATTTTTTAGTAGAAAAACTATATATGAAACTTGTTGTATTCAATAAATACTACATTATTAAACATTAAATGAGTTTTTAGAATGGAAAGAAACAATTTGTAACAGTAAAAAAAAAGCGAAAGTCATTGGGAAAAAGGATGCATTTCGTCAATTGTTGTCCAACTCGAGATTTTTTGCGTCGGCTTTCTTAAAGGTTTTTGCACGAACGGCAACCAATGTATATACTATGTATCCACCTGATTACCAATCAAATGCTATAAATAGTATAATAAAATGATTTTGTACAAATTATTAACACATATTGAACTGCTTAAACTTTAAAGTATAATACAGCATTTTCTTTCTTTGAATAGGGAAGCATTGCTTCCCTTACTTCCATGGACCGCACGCCACACACACACACACACACACACATATATATTATATATATATATATATTATATATATAATATATATATATATAATATATATATATATATATAATTTAGTGGTGGACCGGATGTCAGTTTTTCAACATCTGCAGATACAAATTTTTAATTTCAATATCTGCGGATGCGGATATTTAGTTAATCTATCAATATATAGAATTATGAATATATGACATAATTTTTCAAATTTCGTGATATTACTATATGGCAGGCAATGCATAAGAATTAAAATTAATATTAATGTTTTCATTATGATAAAAATAATAACTTTCTCAAGAGTTTCAACCACAGAAAATTCAATGAAACAAGTTTCATTCAATTTTCTGTGTTACCAGGTATTTATATTTTGAGGTTTATATATTTGTTTGTTCATTAATAATTAATTAATACTTTACATGAAATGTGCATGACTGGGCCTTAGCTACTTTAGAAGCTAATTTAATTGTAAATTGCATAATTTATTAGAGAGAATATCAGTATGACATCCGCAGTCAGAAATGCGGATGCGGATGTAAAAAAAATGATGCGGATATCTGGTTCACCACTAATATATATAAGGGGTTCCAAAAAACCTTAGCCCCCCCATTTGCAGCTTACATGTTTACTTATATCGAAATATTTTTTAGTGATTATAAAAATATATAAAATTCTTTATTTATTGCAGGTATTAAAATTACTGTAGCAGTGTAGCTGATAGTGATAATATAATGGCTTCTCAATTAATTGGTGATTCGGAGAGGCAACGTGTGATAGATCGCATACGAGCAATAACATTCGGGAAGCTCGTGATGCTGGAGCCACCTTTATAACACGTTCATGGGTTGCCAAAAAGTTGCGAAGAAGTGAGGACTTCGTCAAAAGAAATTGGAATAAAACTTTGGATGAATGTGAAATGGATACAACCAACTCTGGGCGCCCAAATTTGCCACTCTCTCAGGAAACAAAGGACATCATTGAAAGCGGTACGCGTAGGCGGAAAAACAGCTGTGCTAAACTTTCTAGAGAGATCGAAGTGTTGAGAGGAAAGATCGTTAGTGGTGAGATCATTCGACTGTACCGTCATAGGCAAGGTTTAAAGCCTTGGCATGAACTTTCAAAGCCAAGAAAAACTCAACTTAACATCGATGACAGAATGTGGTTTGCCCATTATCTTGAAGATTGGGATGTGGATGATTTCATGCATTTAGCCGTCTCCGATGAATTTTTTGTTTACGTAACACGTCGGCCTAACTACCAAAATGATCGAGTGTGGGCCACACACCAGATGAAATCGATGACAATGAACATTATCGCGAATTATTAAAAAGTCCAGACTGTGTTGGTGTGTTTGTTTTGTTCACTGCAAAAAAGCTCATGTGGGTGCTGAAGCCAAATGGTCAGAGTTAGGATGGACAGTATTTTCGTGATATTATTCTATCCCGGCATGTCATTCCTTTTCTAAGAAACCCAAACAATGTTATGGATGTCGATCAGGTCACACTTCTGCACGATAAGGCCCCCTGCTTTAAGGCATTAGCCACTCAACAGTTGTTGCGGAACCATGAGATCGATTTCTTTGGAAATGAAGAATGGCCAGGAAATTCTCCTGACCTGAACGTCTGTGAACACATTGGATCAGTTATAAAGGACAAGGTTGAATGTGTCTCGTTTCAAGAACCTGCAGCAAATCGATTTTCGAAGGATACAATGACGCAACACATTGAAACTGTTTTAGCAAATTTGCGTAACGATCAAGATCTATTCACGTCACTTTTGGCAAGCTACCCAAAGCGAATTCAGGCTGTCTTGGAAGCCAATAGCGGGAACACCAAGTTTTAATTGTTTCTCATTAAATGCAGGATTAAATTCTCTTTTGTAAGGTATGTTTAGTTTTACTGTACCTCTAATGGTTTAGGCCAGTGATGCACAAACCCTGGCCCGCGGGCCAAATGTGTCCCCCACGGGTCTTTTCAATTCAATTCAATGAAAAAGTTAGAATATAAAAGTGACCCAATTTATGACTTAGATGGAAAGTAAGTAGGCTAATATATTTAGTTATTTTCTTCGCTTGGCCCTCACATCAAAAAAGTTTGTGCACCACTGGTTTAGGCCATGGGCGGGGGCTAAGGTTTATTGGAGCCCCGTATATATAATGTCTGTTCAAAAAAGTATCCGGACAGGGTGTTTATTTTTAGATCAAGGTCACGTTTGGAGTTGTGGCTGTGCTAAACATGTTTCTGCATGTCGAGACAAGTTGACTCATAGGGTTGCACTTCATTGTGTAGCGTCAGTCCACTGTGGTGAGCCGATAAAGTCAAATGTGTTTTGTTTCGCGGCGATTTCTTACGATGAGGTCGTTACTTTTTTTTTTTTTTTTACTATGAAGGTGTTGTGCACCGTGAATATTCTCACAGGGACAAACAATCAGCAAAGAATTTTACATGAAGTTTTGAGACGTCTATGTGAAGCATTTCGGAGGAAGCGGCCGCAGAAGTGGGAGTCAGGAGACTGGATGCTTCATCGGATGACGCGCTATCTCACTCGTCGCAACTTGTCTCGCAATGTTTGGCCAAAAGCGCTACCCCCCCCTCAAGTACAGCAGCCTCTATATTCGCCGGATTTGACTCCATGCTACCTTTTTTTTTTTGTTTCCGAAGCTCAAACAAATCCTGCAAGGACACCGATTCGATGATGTTGAGACCATTAAAAGAACTTCGACGGAGCAGCTTTTGGCCATTCCAAAAAGTGCTTTTGAACAATGGCAGGATCGTTGGGCAAAGTGTGTGGCTTCAGAAGGAGTGTACTTTGAGGGAGATTAAACCCCAAACTCTGCAAGTACAATATTCTGACTATAATCGCATCAGTTCGGATACTTTTTGAGCAAACCTCGTATATATAAAAGCCCATTTCGCTTCAACTTTTGTCCTAGTTTTCATCTGTGCTCATTTTTACCCAGTAGCTCCTACGAGTCATATTTGTTATATTTTCACATTTTTAACCACTTCCGCTTGTATTAGGGTTTGGGGGGTGGGGTTTCTGTTCAAAATTTTAGAGAATGCGCTTTTTTACCGTATACAATGATTATTTTCTTGTTTCATCTGCAATAGGATTTTAATTCAAACTCGAAATCAAATAACGCCTACTTTATGCTACCTCAAGCCTTTACACACCCAGTAATTTGTTTTAGGTTAGGTTAACCTGACAACCTAACCTAACGTAACCTCAAAAAGTACCTCCTACAAGAAAGTTCGACCGATTTGCAAAATAGGAGTTAATGAGTAAAACGTGGCTTCCTATTGGTGCTACTTGGGAATTTCGGCATATAGCTATAGCATTGCATATACAGTATATTGTAGTGTTTATACACGCACATTATTAGTTTCAATTAATAGTATGTTATATATCGTAAAAACAAGAATATTCTGTATGTATATTTTAAGTATACGATATAAAATATTTTCTTTAACCCTGTATGGACGTCTGGGTCGTATACGTATCATTTCAAATACACACATTCAGTCTTAACCTGACAAAAACTGCTGGAGTTGAAGGGTTAATTAATCTTAAGCGTACAGGCATAGGCGTAATAACCTTTTCCAGCCTTTTACTCGTATATATTTAATATAATAATAATATATACTGTATATGTAGCGAATAAATTGCTTGCTAAATGTTATAAAAACAAAGAAAAATATCCATCATTCGTGTAAAATTTGAGATTTTTTGTTAATTAATGTTAGGCCTACTCTCAAATTTTCTCTGCTGTTTGCGCGATTGTTTCTTTCCGGCTAGAGCGTTTGCGCCAAAATATAACTTGGGGAAACAAATGTGTTCTTTTATATAGTTTCAGTTGAGAGAGAGAGAGTTACAAGGAAAAGAAGTACCTCAAAAGGCCTTGCGGCCCATACCGAGGAGGTACCAATGGCAACGGGTGCCAGGGAAAATTTTGTAAAAGTTTATTTTTCTTTCAACTATCCTAGCAGTAGTAGAAAACTGGATAGAAAAGTAGAAGGCTCTCTCCCCACCCTCCGCTCCCTCCCTGCCAGAGGCAGGTACGGAAAAAGGTTGAAGAAAATACCTTGACCCTGGAAAAGTAGCCAAGGAAATTTTACAGGAAAGTGGAGAATATATAAATAGCTCTATATTTAGCTTGCTCACAGAGACACCGAGCAAGCGAACTCCTGCAGAGTTTTCTGAGGTTTTAATCTTAAACTATGAGTGTGTTCAGTACTTTGTCTAGCCTATTTTTAAACAGATTTACACTGACTGGAAACAACCTCTGAGGGAAGTTGGTTCCAGATATTAACTATTTTATAGGAAAAGAAATTTCCGCAGACTGAGGTCCTAAATGTCTTTACACACTCAAATAGTGTGCAAGATTTCGTCTACCCTTTTCTTGAACTGATCCACAGAGGAACTGTTCACAACTTCCGAAGGTAACCTGTTCCATGTGTCACAGATCTTATACGTAAAGTAATTCCCACACACACTAGTCCTAAACCGTTTCAAATCCAACTTCCAACCATTGTTGCGAGTTGGGTTATCATTTAAACTAAACATACTTCTAAAATCGACATCGTTGAACCCGCGTAAGAGCTTGAAAACCTTGATCAGTTGACCGCGCAGCCTGAGAGAGAGAGAGAGAGAGAGATACCTCAAAAGGCCTTGCGGCCCATACCGAGGAGGTATCTTTTTAAATGGCAACGGGTGCCAGGGAAAATTTTCTACACCCTCAAATAGTGTGCAAGATTTGGTCTAACCTTTTCTTGAACTGATCCACAGAGGAACTTTTCACAACTTCTGAAGATAACCTGTTCCACGTGTCACAGATCTTATACGTAAAGTAATTCCCACACACACTAGTCCTAAACCGTTTCAAATCCAACTTCCAACCATTGTTGCGAGTTGGGTTATCATTTAAACTAAACATGCTTCTAAAATCGACATCTTTGAACCCGCGTCACGTAAGCGTCGATTGTAGCCCATATGCCTAACGGAAGGGATTAACTTTGTGGCATTCTTCAGCCAGTTTTCAATCCACCTACCTACTTCCCCCCAATACCCAGCGTGCGCACTTTGGCCATTAGCTGGCGGTGAGGTACTTTATCAAAGGCTTTCTCATCAATCATCCTACTCTTATCATACTCACTCAACATGACGTGGAAAAACTCGAGCAAGTTGGTGAGACACGACCTATGCCATCTAAACCCATGTTGGAGTCCCCATGTAGTTTGTAGGAATCCAAATGGTCAACAATCCTACCCGCTATTATCCCCTCTAATTATTTACCTACAACTGAAGTGAAATGGTGTTATTTATAGAGGTTCCAAAGCCTCTCTTCCCACGCATGAGGTAGCAGTAGGCTCCTAATCATAAGAGTAGAGAAAAAGACTTAATAATACTAAAAGTTTTTTTTTTCTTTTTGCAGTCAGAGGAGAGCATCCTTAACCTAAGCTAAAAGGACAGAGTAGGGATGGGAAGGGGTCCTAGTAACCCACGGGACAGGATTGTACAACATACTTTACCCACCCTCCCGAAAGAGAGAGAGAACCTAAAGGAACTGGCAGCCAGTTTCTCTAGAATCCCACGACTCGGGACCGGAGGGCTGTCACACCCCAAGTATAAAGTGTACAACATCCAGAAGAAATGTGCATAACCTTTATACCCCCTGCGGAGGAGAGAGAGAGAGAGAGAGAGAGAGAGATAGAGAGAGAGAGAGAGAGAGAGTTACAAGGAAAAGAAGTACCTCAAAAGGCCTTGCGGCCCATACCGAGGAGGTACCAATGGCAACGAGTGCCAGGGAAAATTTTGTACACACTCAAATAGTGTGCAAGATTTGGTCTAACCTTTTCTTGAACTGATCCACAGAGGAACTGTTCACAACTTCCGAAGGTAACCTGTTCCATGTGTCACAGATCTTATACGTAAAGTAATTCCCACACACACTAGTCCTAAACCGTTTCAAATCCAACTTCCAACCATTGTTGCGAGTTGGGTTATCATTTAAACTAAACATACTTCTAAAATCGACATCGTTCAACCCGCGTAAGAGCTTGAAAACCTCGATCAGTTGACCGCGCAGCCTCCGAGTTTCAAGCGAAAACAAGTTCAGCGCGCGTAACCGTCGATTGTAGCCCATATGCCTAACGGAAGGGATTAACTTTGTGGCCCTCGCCTGCACTCGCTCCAGCCTCTCAATATCTTTCCTGAGGGCGGGCGACCAGAACTGCACAGCATACTCCAGGTGCGGCCGAACAAGGGAATTGTACAGTGAGAGCACAATCTCCTTGTTCCGAAACTGAAATTGCCTCCTGATATAACCCAATAGTTTCTGGGCTTTCTTTTCCACCTCTACACACTGTTTCGTAAACTTAAGGTCGCTGCTAATTAGCACACCCAAGTCCTTTTCTAAATCAGTCACCTCGATATTACTACCCAACATCGAGTAGTCCGACTTGGGATTGACGTAGCCAATGTGCATCACCTTGCATTTACCCAAGTTAAACGACATTTGCCATTTTTCGGACCACCTCCTATCCTACGTAGGTCGGCACGCAGTTGCTCGATTCCCTCTGGCGTCCCAACATTGGCCCCAAGCTTGGTTTCATCAGCGACAGAACTGTAGTCGTTGAGGGTTGGTTTTGTACTAAAGGTGTATATAGAGATTCGAGGATGTGGAGGTCGGTTGGTTGGTATGCTGAATTGATAATTGTGAAATTGGTGGGGAGCAGTGGGTGATTGTGGAGGTGGCAATGATCTCTTATTGCTGATTTCGATGGTTTATTTAAAGGTTGCGAGGTTCTAGTGGAAATGCCGCGATGTTCGTCCATTCTTCTTTGATATTGGCGAATGGTGGTGCCAATATAACTTGCTTTGCAGCGAGTACAGTTGAAACAGTAAATGGTGGACGAAACAAGGGGCTGGTTTTTTTTTCTTCGTTTGAGATACGATTTAATGCTATTATTATTGGTGAATACAAATTGAAGGTTAATTTGAGGGTAAAGACGGGTGAGTAGGTGGCGAAGTTCTGATTGTATTTTATAACTGATGTAGTGGTAGTAGGGAAAAGAAAAGTATTGTATATCTTTTTTTAACAGTGGGGATTTTAAGGGGGGTTGATAAATGTTATTAAGAAAATTTCTGGTCAGAGATTGTAGTAAATGTTTTGGGAAAGAGTTATTAATGCTGAAACTGTGAATGAATTCTATTTCGTTGTGGAAGGATAAGTAGGAAGAACGACTACATTAGTTTAAAATACAATCAGAACTTCGCCACCTACTCACCCCTCTTTACCCTCAAATTAACCTTCAATTTGTGTTCACCAATAATAATAATAATAGCATTAAATCGTATCTCAAACAAAGAAAAAAAAAACCAGCCCCTTGTTTCATCCACCATTTACTGTTTCAACTGTATTCGCTGCAAAGCAAGTTGTATTGGCACCACCATTCGCCAGTATCAAACAAGAATGGACGAACATCGCGGCATTTCCACTAGAACCTCACAATCTTTAAATAAACCATCGAAATCAGCAATAAGAGATCATTGCCACCTCCACAATCACCCACTGCTCCCCACCAATTTCACAATTATCAATTCAGCATACCAACCAACCGACCTCCGCATCCTCGAATCCCTATACACCCTTAGTACAAAACCAACCCTCAACGACTACAGTTCCGCCTTCAACTTAAACATAACTAAATAATTCTTCTGAACCATTATTGCGCCACCACTCTTCGACTTCTAACATGGCCACTTCAACAGTCAACCATTCCCAGCCTTCATACAGTTAGATTAAACCCCCCTCGTACAATAACCTGTTAAGTTTTTATTTTCAATATTCGTTTCACCCGATAACATTTATTTACAGTATATATCTTACCGCTCTACATTTTATGTTATTTTTTCTTTTTTTAATTTTAAATTATCATCATAAGACTAATATATTGTATAAAATCTTGTACTATATTTGTTCACTTTTATTTTTTATTTTTATTTCTTAGCACTGATGATGGAAATTGAATTTCCGAAACGTCTGATTAATATACATGTACCACCTTCTCGTTCTCTTATTCCTCACTAAGTTGCGGTTCCCGAAGAACAAACCCTTCAATCAAGGTGTGTGTGTGTGTGTGTGTGTGTGTGTGTGTGTGTGTGTGTGTGAATTTCACGATTAAACCCGTGAAATGAATGATTGATGCATCCACAAGGAAAAAGAAAAATGATTCCCAAAGCCTTTCGTGTATTCAGAAGTACACCTCGTCAGGGAATGACGAGGTGTACTTCTGAATACACGAAAGGCTTTGGGAATCATTTTTCTTTTTCCTTTTGGGTTTGTATCATATGTATGTATGTGATGCTTGGTTGATTTTGGATTATTTTTTTTTGTTTTACTCTTCATTTTATACTTATTTATGCGCAATAAATGTTATAAATTAAACTAATAAATTGTTCATAATTATCATGAAATGAAGTTAGGCGTAATATGGATTTAGAATATGAGCAAAGGTGGTTTTCTGCCTTATTTGGTCCTTTTGAGGTTGGTATTTTATTGGGTATTTAATGAAGTCGTATTTGAATATTCGATAAAACATTCATAATTTGGAATCGGCCTTATCTCGGCTACTTTGAAAAATACCGATTTTTTTTTTTAATTCGGTTTCGGTGCCGAATTATAACAATTCCGAAATACAGTACGTGTTCACATTTGTACTGTATGGTCATTAGGGCGGCTCGTTTTTACACTTTTTTCGATATTTGATTGGGGGTAGTGCGGAAAAGTTGCGATTTGGAGAGAAAATAAAGTGTGTAAAATTTTTTTGATCTACGTCAGTACCTTCCGGTGGCGGCGAGTCCTTAAAAATCGAAAAATAGGCCTAAAAACAAAAATTTTATATAATTTTTATATAATGTTCATTGTTCAATGACTGCTATTAATTTATTCAAGCCTATAATAGTGTTCTCAGGGTTGTTTGCACAGAAATATACCGGAATTAACATTTGTATAACATCTTGTTAAAACTTGCTTTAAATCAATATTTTGGATATTTTAACGGCTAAGACGCCACCGGAAGTTATTAACAGATTGTGCTGAAATTTGTATTGTTTATTTTGTAAGTCTTTAAACCCATTTTCCAATCTACCCCGTTAGGCCTATTTTTCGATTTTTAAGGACTCGCCGCCACCGGAAGGTATTGACGTAGATCAAAAAAATTTTACGCACTTTATTTTCTCTCCAAATCGCAACTTTTCCGCACTACCCCCAATCAAATATCGAAAAAAGTGTAAAAACGAACCGCCCTAATGGTCATGCAGTAACATAATATGTACTGTACTAACGACTCGGTATACCCCCTCAAAACCACTGACCACCACTGCAAAACTTCCCCTAGATATACCCTTTCATGAAAATACTTTTTGTATTTGTTTTCTATTTATAGACATTTTAAAAATGCATTGATCACAATTCCGAATTTGCCATAATTTGGTAAGGATAGAGTCCCCCATTGTGCTGAATTACACTAGGCAACAAAGGTTTTGTTACAGAAGACCAAATAGGTGCTCCTAGCTAATTTCGGTATGCTGATTTCAAATCTATAATTAGATTTTTTCTATCACGTCTAGATTTTGTGTAAAATGCAAATCACTTTTAGTAAAATTTTCTACCACGTCCAGATTTTGGTTTTAATCGGCTTAATGCCAATAATATGAAACTTGCTTTTCAAGGTTAAAGCAATTTTTTTTGCCAACTATATATACCACATGATGAAACAAATCCACCACCATTCCACCAGCAACGATAACAGACAGCAGTTCATCTGAAGATTCTGCTAGTGATATAGAAACAGGGAAAGATGGCATATATGTTCCAGATGCAAATATTTCCCCACATTTGTTAAGTCAAGCGGAGTTAAATGACTTAGTGCACGATTTGGAATTACCAAAAGAAAAGGCAGAGTTGCTTGGTTCAAGACTTCAAGAATTTAATCTTCTCTAACCAAACACCAAAGTTTCCCATTTCCGCCATCGCCATTTGCAGTTTTCATCATTTTACTTACAGGAAGAAAACGTTTGTTTCTGCCACGATATCAGTGGTCTGATGCAAGGGATTGGCTGTCGCTATGATCCAAAAGAATGGAGACTGTTCATTGACTCTAGTAAAGCTAGCCTTAAAGCTGTATTACTGCACAACGGCAATGAAAAAACCTTCAATACCTGTAGCACATGCCACTGGCCTTAATGAGACTTATGAATCGATGAAACTGCTGCTAAGACTCATCAAATATAAGGACCACACATGGAATATTTGTGGCGACCTTAAAGTTGTATCATTACTTCTTGGTTACAGTTGGGCTACACAAAGCATATGTGCTTTTTGTCTATGGAACAGCAGAGATGACAAGAACCACTACAAAAAAAATGATTGGCCATCTAGAACTGAACATGTTGTTGGTAAATACAATGTGAAACACCCAGCACTTATTGACCCTCAGAAAGTACATCTTCCACCACTTCACATTAAACTTGGCCTTATGAAAAATTTCGTGAAGGGTATGGATCATCAAGGTAGTGGTTTCCAATATTTAAAGGATAAATTCAAAGGAATATTGACAGATGCTAAGCTAGAAGCTGGAGTTTTCACTGGACCACAGTTCCGCAGTGTCATCCACGACTCATCGTTTCCATCTAACCTAAATGAGAATGAACTAGGAGCATGGACATCTTTCGTTGAAGTTGTCAAAAATTTTCTTGGAAACCACAAAGCTGAAAACCACCGTAAACTCGTAGAAAACATGCTTAAATCTTATGAAATAATGGGATGCAGAATGTCTTTGAAAATTCATTTTTTACATTCTCATCTTGACTTCTTCCCGGCCAACCTTGGGGCTGTAAGTGACGAGCATGGTGAGCGCTTCCACCAACAGATCTCAGTTATGGAAAACAGATACCAAGGTAATTTCAACCCAAATATGATGGGAGATTATGTTGTTCCTGCAGAAGGAGAGCTCGTCATCCTACAAGCGACAAAGGAAGAGGACACACCAAAGTTTCACTTAAGAACAGGAATTTGCCTTTCAGTAGTAACAACAAAATACTAACGCGCTTTGGGTGGATGGTTGGGCGCAGGGGTGGTAACTCCGCCAGCGGAATTCCGCTTTCTGTCTTAAGCCAGAATAAAGGAGGAAAGACATCCCTGTTCACTAATTATTTAAGTATGCTTAACATAAAACGTGGCACGGAAAGTAGCTTAGACGGCTTTCGTATAGAAGCGGGTGAGAAAAAAAATGAAAAATAGGGGTTTTTGGTTACACAAAATCTGGACGTGATAGAGAAATTTTGATATCAGATCTGAAATCAGCATCACCGCTTTAGTAGGAATCAGTAGTTCACGTGTCTGTAACAAAAAAAAAGTTGAAATTTGTTGCCTAGTGTTATAGACGTTTTACCGTTAATGTTACGTTCTTGATGTACTGTATATTAAAAAATTAGTGACAATAAACTACTATTAATATTCAACAGTAAGAATTATTATGATCCTAAGATTTGGTAAAAATGGGGCTTTTCATTGTTGGGTCACTTTTAAATTTAAAATTTAAATACATTTACTTTTTAGCATCATTAAAGAGTCGTGGAATTTTGAGGATTAATTTTTTGTTTTTTTTTTTGTTTGGAGGTGGTAGGGGAACCATTTTTTTTAAACGAAAACCACCCAAAACGCGTCGACATTAAAGTCCCGCTTCACCGACTGCCCGATACACCGACTTTCCGCTTCACCGACTTTTCTGAGACATTAAACTTTGTCCGATCGCGAAAAATCTGTATGCGGCAATATCATTGTGACGTTTGAGTCTTAAAACTAGTCAAAAAATAGGATTTGTATGACGTTGAAGACAATAGATGCTCATTGGTCGGTCGGAACAGCTACACAAAGGGGTGATTGACGGTTCCCCGTGTTTGGCGTTCATTCGTGTTTTGTTTTACAAAATTTAGAAAGAGATGATTACTGCATAAAGTTACGTTTGTAATAGTTTTACAATGTCATTCTTAACGTATGTTAGTCATATAACCTGAGGGCTCGTTAAAAACAGCTTTTTCCGTTCCACCAACCAATAAGTCCGTATAGCCAACCACTAATATATATATATATATATATATATACAGGGTGTCCGAGAATTATCTGTACAATTTTTGGCTGTTATTAAAAGTCAACCATGAAGTGTAGAAATTCCAGTGTTGTCCCATTTTACAGAGAATCTCATTAAGTTTTTTCTGATACCAAGTTGTGACAAGTTTTTTAGAAATTCCAGTGTGTCCGAACATTATCTGTACGATTACATCTTTTAATAAAATTCTTGATACACACGTAAAATTCTTAAACAAGATTATTTAGAATCTGTATTTTCAAAAGTTTCTTTTATTAAAGTAACGTTGTTACAAACATTCGATATGTGCACCATCAGTGATTCGCAAAACATCCAATCGATAATACAAATGTTGCTTGCCATGTACGCTGCAGCATATCCACATCAATTCGCTCAATAGCAGCTGTGATTCTTGCTTTTAAATCATCAATGTCTGTCACCCGCGTACATTTCTAAAAAAACTTGTCAAAACGTGGTATCAGAAAAAACTTAAGAGATTCTCTGTAAAATGGGACAACACTGGAATTTCTACACTTCATGGTTGACTTTTAATAACAGCCAAAAATTGTACAGCTAATTCTCGGACACCCAGTATATTATATAATATATATATATATATATATATTATATATATATATATATATATATATATATATATGATTCTTTGTTTTTAATTTAGACTTTAATTAAAGTTTTGTGCATTTTATGTACATATGGTCTACAGATCTTGATTTGATGATATTTTGCCGCAGTAAGGTCTCTCTCTCTCTCTCTTTCTCTGCGTATGAGATTAAAGTTTTGCAATTACGGCGAACTGTATTAACTCTGCCTTGGGTAGAATTCGACTTTTTTCTTTTTTAATCTGTAAATACGGAAGGTGAAAATCAGTTTAAAAAAAAATTCATTTTCAAAATGAAAACGGTATGCGTATTAAAAAAAAAAGAGAAAAAATACAAACTGTACAGGTGCAGCAATTTTCATACCTCAGGACCGCCATAAAAATCCCGTTTTGTTGCTTTCCAGAGTAGCATATATTATATATATATACAGGGTGGGCCGTAAGTTTCCATACATAGGAAAAATAAACGTTTGTTTTTATGTTTCAGATACCCTAAGAATATGCGTTTGACGTAAGATCTTGTTTACTGATGAAGCAAATTTTTACGTCAATGGAGAGGTTAATCGGCAAAACATACGTTATTCGAGTAATGCTAACCCTAACTGGCTGAGTCCGACGAAGATGCAAGGTGCCGGTAAGTGATGGTGTGGGCCGGGATATGGGGTTGCAGAATTATTGGACCAATTTTTTGTCAGTGGAAATCTTAATGCCGAAAGGTATCTTAACATGTTGCAAGAAGAGATTTTCCCATCCCTGCTAAACGAGGAAGGTAACTTCCCAGTTTACTTCCAGCAAGATGGAGCTCCACCTCATTATGGTCTTCACGTGCGTCGGTATTTGGATCAGCAGCAGTTTCCGGATGCTTGGATTGGTCGGCGTGGTCCTGTGGAGTGCCTCCCAGATCCCCAGATCTCACCCCCCTTGATTTCTATCTTTGGGGCACTTGAAGGCCATGGTGTATCAGGAAAAGATACGAGACATAAATCATCTAAGGAACGTATCACCAACGCCATTACAAGCATAACGTCAACTGTGCTAATGCTGTTCATCAACAGTGGGAACACGTATTGAAATGTGTTTTCAAAACAATGGCAACCATGTAGAGCATATATATAAATAAAAATGGTTGTCCATAAAAAATGTTATTTTTCCTATGTATGGAAACTTACGGCCCACCCTGTTATATTATATATATATATATATATATATAATATTATTATATAAATAAAATATTGGAATAAATATTTTTAGCGTGTCGTACAAATCTGATTTAATATTGCATGGAAACGCATAATGAGAAAGTGCCTCAGGCTACTAAGCCTTATTCCTTTGACTGTGCTTGAGGACCTACCCCTAGGCTACCCTCGAATTTTGAATGCAGCCTTAGACGTCTATAGGCCTTTTGGTGCTACTATAGCGTGCGGTCTATAACATATTTACAAATACAATTACATTAAAACAAAAAATGTAAGGACAAATAAAACAACTCATTCTATGGGATTAATGCCCGGTAGGTTAATTGAATGCCCGGTTAGGTCAACTGTATGCCCTTGACGATTGGTTAGGTTAAGTAGTGATATTTCGTTAAAACTAACGAAAATATCACAACTTAATCTAACCAATCGTCAGGGCATACAGTTGACGTAACTGACCATTCATTTAACCTAACCGGGCATTATATCCATAGAATGATTTTTGTTTTATTTGTCCTTTAAATTTTTTTTAATGTACTCGTAATGAACTAAGATTTGTCTTCGTGATTCTCCCTTTTTAGTCCACCTTGACCTCACATTCGTCCCCGAAATAAACGTCGAGTCATTTCAGGTCATGTCAGCACAAATTCGAGTCAGGTCAGGTCACTTCAGCGCAAATTCTTCGTAGACTAAAAATATCTTCGTAGACCGCACGCTATAGTAGTACCGGCCTTTTGCCTTTTTATATGTTACTTAGACGTCCGCCTCGGGATATAAGTGGAGTGGACTTTGACGATTCTGGACTGACTCCGAGTTTACGACTTGTCCTCAGAGGTTCTCCTGTTAAGTTGGAACTTCTTGATGGTTAACTTGTTGTTTAAGTAAACCCACGTTCGTGTAATTTATAGAACATGACTCGTATGACCTCCAGACTGACTGATCCAAAACCTACTGCGACTACACATCTTTGTACAACACAGCCTAAATGTTAATGTGTTGCCTGACTTTGATAACTTTGTATAAGGTGGGAGAGGAGAGACATTTGGGTCCGTTTTAAAGTGGAGATGCTTATGGTAAAAAACATCCAGTTAGGCAGGCCTACGTAAAAATAGCCTATTCAAAGATTTGG